>CAJNJA010011637.1:3130-13546 GCA_905231915.1 Symbiodinium necroappetens | reverse complement strand
GATGTCGGGAGTGAGAGCATGAGACTCCAAGCCAAATCTCTTCCTTCAAGATTAAGGCTTAGGGGTTAGGGTCCCCGGTGAATTAAACCCTAAACCCCATTAGCCCTATACGGTATACCGGCTTACCGGCTCATAGAAGCAGTTACGGGATCTGATTTTTGAGGCCACAGCAATGCTGGCCCGGAACACGGCGTTGCGTGTCTCACATGATGACAGGCAGTGAAACATGGATAGATTCACAGATGGAGCCTGCATGGCGTGCACAGGTTCCCAGAGCTTCGGTTGTAGGAGCTTCGGGAATCGAGTTCTTTGGAAATCTCCAACAGACAGCGAGAACACGAAAAAAGGCAACGTTTTGGGCGAGGGTTTGGCTTGGAATCCGTGAAGATAGCTCAGATGTGCTGGGCTGAAGCTTCCACTGACAGTCATAAGCTCGGAGGCCCCGGAAAATTCAGAGTACGCACATTTCTAGACTCTAGCTCCCGTTACACCACCATCTACCCCCTTTGAAGCCTTGAACCCCTCCAAACTCTCACGGATGCTCCCCCAGGCCTCCGCTCGCCCGAAAAGCTGCGGCCTTTCAACCGAAGCTCGAAGTTTTAAGGACACCCCCACAAATCTCCCCGTAGAGAGAGGAACCGAAGCTCGAAAAGACATGGACAAATCTCCCGTAGAGAGAGCGTGTCGGAAGCCCTGCCTCTGCCAGGCTCAGGGCCTTGCCTCGCTAAGGGGCGACTCAAACTCGGAAGCTGTGAGTTCTGCACCGGGAGCTCGGGGGGTCGGGTCGCGGGAGCTCGGCTTCAGGCCTCAAACTCCCCGCCCCCCGCCTGCAGCTGCCAGAGCTTCAGGGTCGAGTCCAAGCTACCGCTGCACAGCACGTGTTCTCCCCGCACCTTCGCCACCGTCAAAGCTCGGATCGGTCTGCTGTGGGCATTCTTGACGTCGTGCACCGGCTCCCCGCTCTCCACCGCCCAGACGAGGAGTCTGCCCTCCTCGTCGGCAGCTGCAAGGTGGTTGGGTGCCAGCAGGCACAGCGAGAGGACATAGCCCTTGAGGCCTATGAGGACCCGCACGGTCGTCCAGCTGGTGAGGTCCCAGAGGCGCACCGTTCTGTCGTCGCTGCCACTGGCCAAGAGCTTGGCAGAGGCCTGGCATACGCAGTTGACCATATTCCTGTGGCCGCGCAGCTCCTGGAGCTCCTCGCCGGTGTCAGAGTCCCAGACCCGAAGGGTCCGGTCACCGCTCCCGCTCACCAGGCTTCCGGCGGTGGTGCGCCACAGGCAGAACACCATGAAGCTGTGGCCCCGGAGCACTCGGCCGTCTTCTTCTGGCTCCGCGAGGTTCCACAAGCGGATGGTCTTGTCACCACTTGCGCTCGCGAGCTGAGTGTCACTGAGCCGCGCCAGGCTCATCACCCCGCCCGTGTGTCCGGTGAGCACCTGCACGGCCTCCTTGCTGTGCAGATTCCATATTCGGATGGTCGTGTCGTCGGACCCACTGGCCAGGACCTCCTCGGACAGCAGGCACAGGCAGAGCACCTCCTGCTGGTGCCCGAGCAGCTTGGAGGCAGACTCGTCCGTTCCACCGAGGTCGTGGAGAAGGATGCTGCCATCCTTGCAGCCCACCGCCACGCGGTTTGCTCCCGTGGCGCAGGCGCAGAGCACCCTCGAGTCGTGCTTGACGCTGCGCAGCTCGTTGGGATCCTTCGAGAAGCCGCGGATGCCCCAGGCCTGCGAGCAGGAAGGGTGCTCAGGGTCTGGCCTGGCTTTCTGTCTTGCAGTATTCTCAGTGGGAACCGCCGCTGAACCGTCAAGGTGTTGTGGGCTGGTTTGGCCCCTACAGCACTCTACCATCAAAACCGAGCAAACCCGGCTCTTGTCGCACTGCATCTCTGTTCAAAAGGTTGCTAAACATTGCTATACCTGCTAGCCATAATTCATCCGAGTTGGACTCCTCCCCGGGAGCTGCAACACCGCCTACGGAGTCCCCACTGATGACCTTCCCCAGGGCGTCTATGGTGGTTTGCGCGGTCAACGCAGTAATCACTCCGTAATTTGTGCACGTTGCTATGCTTGCCAAATTTGTCAACTTTCATGGAAGCCTGAAGTGCCGAACACGAAAAGCTCCTGAATTTGTATACTTTCATGGAAAGGTGCCTTTGTGTAGAGATTGTATATAGACTGGACTATAAGTGACCATAAAACCTCCTGTGACCGCGGCAAAAAAAACCTTAAAGACAACCTTAGTGATAAGCAGCAAACCTAAAAGCACCTTCAACACTTCAAGCCCTAATCGACATTAGGCTGGTACTCCTGTGACTTTGTAACTTTTCATCGTTCATCGTCACCGGCCAAACCGGCAGAAGGGGGCATCGTTGGGGCCATATCATCGAATTGAACTCTGGTCGTTGCCGCCTGCAGCAAAGTTCGGGCCCGGTGCAAGTGGCGATTCCTTCAGCGACCATTTGTCTTGCAAGGGCTGAGGTCTAGGACTTTTTTGGCGAGTTTTGTACATGTACGGATCGGATTTTATAGGACAGAAAGGGCTTTGGGAGCCGAGGTGAGATCTTTAACCACCACCTGCAGGGGCTAAGAATTCATTTATTACACGTTTGTGTAACATGAAGTGCCTTTGGGATGATGGCGACGATGGCTGGCCCTTCGAATGCGACGAGCGGTTGCATTTCGCACGATTCCCAGCCATGTTGACTGGACCATGTTGACTGGAAAGTGTGTAGTGTAGTTGAGGGCCTACCGAATTAGACTCATATGAGGTCAACGACAGCGGGGCCCTGAACGGAGATCCCGATCTCCAGCACGACGTGCTGGAGCAGCTGCTGGGCATGGATTGATCGGTGGGACAGAGGATGGAGCCGATCTATCAGAAGATGCTACCCCTGATCCGGCATGGGATTGCGACGGTGCCCCCCCTCCTCCTTGCACGTCTGCATGTGTGTGATCCCACTCAAGGGGGTTGAGTCACGACATTTTGTCGTGCTTTTTGAGCGATTGCGATCGGTTGCAGCCATGGTGGCATCGAAGTTGACTCCTGCCCAGGCCGGCTCTATCGACATGGCACGTTAATCTAAACCGGTCACTCGAATCGGAATCCGCACTGCAGGAGCAGCTGGCTGAGCAAAAGAGGATTCACAGAATTTTGCTCGAGGTCAGGAGTCTTTCTTTCTTCTTATCCGATCATTTGCTTCACCTGGATATTTCCACGCCAGGATATGTTGAACAACTACCTCACCTTCGACCCCAACCGCTTGCCTTCCATCCGGAAACACAAGGCCCCCAGTAGAGCACACGAGCACATGCAAACAGAACATATGATACCCGCATCGTACATATCATCGCAAGGACCACAACATCTTGACCGTCGGCGACACCGGCCCGGATACCATGGAGCAGGTGGCTTGGCGGCCGCAGCTCGGAGTTCGGATTTTCGATGGTGACTCTTGCCTTCTGCCAGCTGGAATCGCAGTTCGTCTTCTACGCAGAATATTATGCTATGTTCGGATTCCGGGTGCCATTGGGATCCGTTCACCAGGACACCAGGTCGCTAACATATCCAGCTGTAGAGAGCCCTTCCTGCAGGAAGTTTTGGTCACGCTGTGCAAGCGATATGCAATTTTGGGCTCGAAGCCCAAGGCCAAGAAGATCAAGGACACCGGGCTCGCATAGCCAGTTCCCAAATATCTACATAAATATGCAATACACCTATTGCTGCAGGAGTGGGCGATTTGTGAAGCCTCCATCATCCGCTCCACCGCCATGCACGGCCTTCTTCTTGCTAAAAGATCCAGGGGTGCCAGGTGTCACACTTGCATACTAGTATATAGTGGGACCGGTTGTGTTGCAACAAATCCGCACCCGCACGTTCGACAAGGCGAGAAAAGATTATGCTCCTGAAGCAGATCATTCGAGAGACGGATCAGCTGGAAGGCACTAGTGGCAAAAACAGCAAGCATGATATGCATCAATCATTCAATAAATCCTTTCCAGGCCTGGATCCGGAAAGTGAGATCCAGGGTGCATATGACAAATGTCTGGTTGAGATGGAGGATGACTTTTCTGTTGCAGCTTGGCCTTACAGCCCCGCCTCGAAACCCGAGACCCTGAAACCCTAAACCACTAAACCCCTATTAACCCAAACGATGACGATGGCGATGATGGTGCTGTTGAGGTAACTCCCAGCGAAGCTTCGAGCCCCGATGAGGAGGTGGGATTGGGTTTAGGAAATTAGTTTCAGGCTTTAAAATTGAATTTGCTGATTTAGGTGATTGGGGCTTTGGGATTTACTTGGATTTTTTCCCTCCCATTTACTTGGGATTTGGGGTATAGCGGTTTGGGGGTATTGCATGGGGTTCGGGGGGATTGTGGCCCTAAACCCTAAACCCTAAACTCTAAACTTGATCTGAGTACCCATCTGCCGAGTCAGCTGGGTATCACAGCAGTAGGGGCCACAGTGGGCATGATGGGGTTCGGGGGGATTGTGGCCCTAAGCCATAAACCCTAAACTCTAAACTCTAGATCTAAACTTGATCTGAGTACCCATCTGCTGAGTCAGCTGGGTATCACAGAAGTAGGGGCCGCAGTGGTTCTGCAGCTTAGATATATATATATATATCTATCTATCTATCTCTCTATCTATCTATCTAAGCTGCAGAACCACTGCGGCATACTAGTTTCTAGGTGGTCGGTTTTTAGGGTCCAGTCCATGTGCTCTGATGGTTTTCGCGCTTTTGTTCTCGAGTCCGAACAGGCCCACGGTGACGAGTCGAAGCCTGTGGTCGACCTGGGTGAGGCAGATCCGCAACCACGTCGCAAGCTGCTGTAGACCGTGCATGCAAGCTGAGGATTCCCAAATGCCCCCGGATTCCCCTACTTCGATGCTGACCTCAGCGATGGCGACCAAGGGGTCGTCCAGCTCTGCTGCTTGAGTAACAATCAGGAGTGAATGCGATGCGATGTCTGGGTATCTAGGCTTACGTTTCATGGCTCAGCTGAGGCCTTGGAATGCAGCCCATCGCCTGTTGTGCTTTCGAAGGAGCTGTTAAAGTTAAAGTCGCACTTAACCTATCCTGCCGAGTATCTGGATGAAAGCAAATCGCGCCAACATCATTCCAGGAGCCTGCCCTGGAGCCTGCCAAGCATGATCGGTGCCAGGCTGCCAAGGATGTTTTGGTGTTGGTGAGTGATTGTCCTGGGGTGTTTGATATTTAGTTGAGTTATCGGTCCCTGGGGTCGCTTCGAGGAGAATCGCCCTCCGGTTCAGGTGAAGCCGGAGCTTATGCCTGCCACTTTGGAGAAGCAGGCTGAGCAGTGCATGAAGGAGCTGGAGGCTTCTGAGGGCAACGACACTGACTTGGTTGCAGCCCAGCGAAAGGCTTCCCGGGTGCATTCAACAGATTCGAAATATCGGGGAGAGCTCGGGGACGGATCCACGCACGAAGCTAACATTCATTTAATAAGGTTATGGATTCTGTGCGAGCTACCGCTGCGAACTTAAAGTTGGAGAAGGCCAACAAGAAGGCTGACAAGGGGTGCGGGGTCCAGAAGCAGACGATGAAGAAGGCCGGCAAGGCACCGAAAACCGGCGATGAGCCGGAGGCGGCAGCGGAGCCGGCGAAGAAGGGGGCGCCCAAGGCCAAGGCCAGCAAGGAGCCGAAACCTGAGGTCGAAGGCTGGAAGCTGATGGTGACTTAGCCGGGTTTCGGGGACTCCAGATGTTCAAACTAAAGGTTTGTGGGGCTAGTTGGTTGATTCATATGAATACATCCTACCTAGGAAGAGAGGCTCAAGGAGGCCGATATCGAGATTCCGGAGACCTTCTATGGCCAGACAAAGAGCTACACATTGCATCCCGAAGGTTGTGCATCTATCCAGGTGCTTTGGAAGGAGGGCTCCTTCTATGTGATTCCATCTAATGGCCTGGACGGCTATTCCGTTAATAAAAATGGCGGAAGCAGTGTTAGCTTTCGCAAGCTCGGCGGCATCGCTCCAGCTTGGCAGAAGGCTTTGAAGTTGGCTGTGCTTCCTGAAGCTACTCGCCTAATTGGCCACCCATCACATCCCAAACATATATACTGTAAAGGAACCTTAAACTTAAACCCTGAAGCCTGATTCGGTCCCCATTACAAGCCCAATGGTCCTCGACCAATTTGCGACTTCATGTGAGCAAAAACAAATCAACCGGTACTACAGTCACCCCCTTTATGACCTGCTATATTAACCCAAATAAGCCCTAAACCGCCCCTGCTGTAACTAGCACAGGGTTCAGAATTCCACGCCTCGTTTGTGTTATTTGTTTGGTGACATGTGGGGTGCGCTGTGGGTGTGTACATGTGTATGTGTGTGTTTGCCTACTTGCCCTTCTACTTGTGTGCATGCATCGAAAACAGAATGTGCATGTGTGTTTACTACACATGTATACAAACACACACACACAGAGACAGAGACAGAGACACACACACACACACAGAGAGACACACACACACACCCACACACACACACACACACGCACACACACGCACACACACACACACAAACACACAAACACACACACACATACACACACATGGCATGCATGCATACATACATACATACATACATACATATATATATGCACACACAAATACACACATATACTCACATGCCCCAGATCCACACCCAAGCCCCTTCGATCCCTCACGCCAGGCTCCGCCCAAGGAAGAGCATGCCGCCACTGCCGTGGACGATGACATCTGATCGTCGTTGAGCAGGCCTGCAGCAACTAGGATTGATTGTGCTTAACTGGCTTCCAAAGTCGGCCCTAGCACACTTGCAGTGGGGATTTCACAGGACATGCTTTTGCTCCGGATGGTGCTGGGAATGTGCGAATGGGAATATGGCCTTGGTGATTGGGGCCAGGCTCGTCTCTTGACTGATTCGGCTTATCATGGTTCTTCTGCAGTATAGACACGATTCCAAAATCACCCCGTGCAGGCTCGATCCACCGGGCTGACAAGATGGCGATGTACGGCAGTCTGAACTGTGTCTCTGGATGCAGACGACAGACTACTTTAATTGAACAAACCGGTTGCATTACTAGTTGCCAGTCTCGACGGCTGATGTGGCTCACGCTGAAAACAGCGAGTGACAGTCACGAAGGTGCAGTGATGCAATGTCGCAGGCATGCAATTGTGAAGCCAGTCTCTGCATGATGAGTGCCTGTGATCAGGAGTTTGCTGTGGCCGCACATATGCTTATGAGGGTGGCTTCCCAAACCCCAACCCCAAAGCCGAAGCTGAATATGAACCTCCTTAAACTTTACTAAGAAACCCGGAATCTGCATACCCTGGATACTGCTTGCAACAGCCCTGTCGGCATGCAACAGCTGCCATGACGATGCCTGATCATGATGTCGTCGGAAGAGGAGACAACGGCCTGGGTCATACGTCATACAATCATATCTTCCTTTCGAAAGCATAGCTAGGAGCAGAGACCACGACAAGTTCATGGAGATGGATGGCAGTGCCCAGCGACTCCTGCTGGAATGTTATCCCACTATGTTTGTGTTGTTTGTGGGCCCTCGGTCCCGGTGATTTCTGTTGAAGCCTAGGTTGCCCTCACCGAATTATTCGACGAATCGAACCAGTTCCCAGCTCGTTCCCAGCAGGCTGCCGAGGGATTCAGCAAGGGTGCCGTGGCTGCTCCAAGTTTGCAGTCTCATGCAACGGAAACCCGAAGCCCGAATCCCTTCTGAAACTCACCCATCCAAGGAACCGCCTGCCGGTGGAATCGAAGAGCTCGATCGACTTGGATGATGTGCCTCTTCTTTAAAAAATGCTCCGGTTCGAAATGATGAAAACCTTGAGTTTCTTGTTCCCTTAACTGTAAATCCCACCCTAACATCAACACGGTTCGGTAACAAAGGCTGGCTCGACGTGCACGACTGACTCCCAGAGGTGCTGGAGCTGGACTGACCTGACTCAGTCAGGTCAGTCCAGCTCAAGCACGTCTGGGAAGCTCGGCAAGCAGCCGAGTGGATCCGTGGCTTGTTAGGGTTTAGAGTTCCGAGGGCTTTACAAGGGCATGTGTTATTGTTCGGCTCTAGTGGAATTGAAAGCGAGCGATTACGTAATTATAGGCCACAGGCATTGATCCCTAAACCCTCAACCCTAGCTAGGTTCTCTGCCGGAGTTTTGGAGAGCTGGCCTTGAACCCTACACCCAAACCCCTCCAACTAAATCCTAGAGAAGCTTCAGGTGCTTTTTGCCGGGGTTTTACAGAGCTGGCCCTAAACCCTAGACCCATACCCCTCCAACTAAACCCTATAGGAGCTTCAGGTGCTTCTATGCCATAGGGATTTGGCGAGCTGGCCTTAAACCCTATGCCCAAACTCCTCCAACAAAAGGCAAATTAAAAAGCAAAAAAAGCTTCAGGGATTTCTATGCCCCGCGGGGTTTTACAGAGCTGGCCCTAATAAAGCCTAATTACCCAAACCCAAACCCCTCCAACTAAATCCTATAGGAGCTTCCGTTGCCTCTATGTTGGGGTTTTAGAGAGCTGGCCGAAAGCCCTAAACCCAAACCCCTCCAACTAAATCCGCAGGAGCTTCCAGTGCTTTATGCCGGGGTTTGACAGAGCTGGCCCGAAACCCTACACCCAAACTCCTCCAATGAAACTCTATAGGAGCTTCAGGTGCTTCTATGCCAGGGATTTGGAGAGCTGGCCCTAAACCCTAAACCCAAGCCCCTCCAACTAACTCCTATAGGAGCCCCAGTACATAAAACCCCAAATCCCGTCCAACTAGATGCTTGCCGAGGTCTTCTGCGATGACGATATGCATTGTGAGCATTTGGAGCAGCTTTGGTCCGGGATCGGTTAGTTAGGTCTCGTGGGATCAAGTCCGGTGGGCGGGTCTCGACTTTCGTTCCACTCGGCCTAGTTGTGTTACACGTACTAGTATACTAGACACTACTGCAGTATTAAATAAGTAATTAGTGGCAGTGGTGGTATAGCGGTACCAGTGCCAGTGGTATGTAGTGGTAGTGGTGGTGGTAGTGGTAATGGTATAGTGGTAATGCCAGTGGCAATGGCAGCTGCAGTGGTAGTGGTCCAGTGGTAGCGGTAGTGGTATACAGTGAGATATATACATACATACATACATACATACATACTTACATACATACATATATAGAGACAGATAGCTAGTGCAGAGTGTATAGTAGTGTGGAGGTATAGTGCTCGTAGAGTCGTAACGGTACGCCGAGGTAGAGGTGGTGGTTCTTTGCTTAAAGTACACGTTACTAGCCTTGGCAGACAACGCAGCAGTCACTGCAGCAGCAGCAAGCAGCAGCAGCAGCAGCAGCAGCAGCAGCAGCGGCAGCAGCAGCAGCAACAGCAGCAGCAGTGGTAGTCTAGTAATCAATCATCGTCGACGTAGTAGCAGAAGCAGCAGGCACTAGTAGTAGCAGTAGTCGTGGTCGTAGTATATAGTATAGTAGTAGGAGTAGCAGCAGCCCAGAAAGCTTGCAACTAGAATCGTCTTGGACCAGCCTCCTGAAGTCTAAGTTGGAAATTGGGAACATCCATGTAGCTTGTTATCCTCGCCATGTAGAAACCCCGCACATTACGAACGAGAGGCTCTGCTAGGTGATCACGGATCAAGTTGTGCAGCAGTCCTGAGATCGAGCTCGTAAATGCTGGGAACGGGGCTTGGGCTTCGGATTCTCATGTGCTTCGCCGACCTCATATATAGGTTAATGAACGTACTAAGCCCTAGAAACACTATCCCAAGCATGCTACTTTCTGCGGCGACCTGTACATACTAGACTCACTAGAAGCCATAGAAGCCCATACCCCAAGCCGCGACTTGATTTTCCGAAAGCAGGAGCCCGGCCGTCTGAGCCGGGAACGGATTTCGGATGTTTTGTGTCGGGGTTCGGGTTCAGGGTTTCGGGGTTTCGTGGCACGGTTCAGAAGCTTATTGGGATAGGGGCTAGGGGTTAGGGTATAATTTGGTACTGCTACGACTAGTATGACTAGACTAGCTAGATTACTGGCATTGCAACGGCTGCTGCTGTTCGAATTCCTACTAGACGACCGATCCGGGGCTGCTAGTATAGTAGTCGTAGTAGTAGTAGTAGTAGTAGTAGTAGTGAAGGAAGCGCCAAACGTACGCGACCTTTAACACCAAACAAACCAGGGAACAAGGAACACGGCCGGGGTAGGCTTAGCCGACGTACCCAGTAAACACAGCAGCAAACAAAGTTGAGCTTTTCCGCGCGGCGGGCGTTACGCTCAGTGCAGCCGCGTACCGCAAGGTACGGGCACCAAAGGGCTCACAACTACTGGCCAGTCGCGCAGTGCAACCAGCACCGGTAGTAGTTGTGTTCCTTTAAGGCTATTGCACAAAAGCTACTGCTACAGA
>CAJNJA010011636.1:0-13547 GCA_905231915.1 Symbiodinium necroappetens | reverse complement strand
TCCTAGCTTCCTTCCCTCCCTCCCTCCCTCCTTGCTTCCTTCCCCAGCTCCTCTTGCATTTTTATCGTTTAGTTTTTATGATCCTGATTTAATTTTTTTGATCCTGATTTAATTTTTTTTTTAACCCCTATCCCTACGCCAGTCATGTTGCATCCCAGCTGTGATCGATGGGTTCATCGGCGACCACAGAGGGCCGAGGCGCGGGTGCAACGAGCGGAACACTTGATGCACGCGGAATCCGAGGCTGCGGGGCAACCTTCCGTGTCACACGGTGCAGCTTCAGGGCGGAATGGCAGGTTCCAGCGCATGCTTTTGTGCCGAAACGTCACGGCGCAACGACTCTTCCTGCAGATATCGCTCAGCTGCCCTGCAATCTGCCAATTTGCAACGTGAGCAGCTAAGTGCACGTATGTGTCACGCGTAATTTCCCGGACTTCAAGAGGTTGGCCAACCACCACTTCTCGACCCCGTACGCCTGGAAAGGCCAAATATCCGTGTAGTTAAATCTGGGCTGTCTGTACGGTTTTGACAAGCCGTGCGAAAATAGCTACAAAAATCGGCACGGTTGAAACAAACTTCTCACGTGGAGTCGGAGCACGCGCGGCACACGGTTCCAGCGCATGCTGTTGTGCCGAGTCGTCACGGCACAATCTGAAGCATTTGCGAGGCAGTAGAACTACGATCGTTGCCACGGTCGTTGCATTGCCATGATTTCTGTGCTGAACCCGCTTCTGATCGGCAGCATCAAAAACGCATCTAAGGTTAGTGTAAGAATGTTACGATCACAGCTACCCATTTCAATCACCATCGCTTTCTTACTGTTTTAGGTCTCGCTCTCTTACTTTGTTCTGGAGATAATAGCAGACAAAAGGTTACTTATGAACAGGATAAACACACCGCTCAACATTGAAAACTCTGCATCTCTGGCACCATCGTCACAATCATCGCCATTAGCATCCTCATATGGACCGTTCTGACAATAATCCCAACAAACAGGGCACCACTCGAACGTAAGAGCTTTCTAACTTTTCGGTTTTTACAATGTATCAACCTGGACAAGTGTCCACTACCATCCAGACCCTGCAGCAAAACATCAACTGGAACCCACCGCGATTCCGTGCCTGCGATCTTTTGTGTCAAGGCCTGGGTGAGCATTGGAGGATTTCTGAACATGTGACTCGAACTATGCAGTGTGCCCAGAGCTGCGAAATCAAACTTAACATCCGGGATTCCAGTTAAGATCTTGGGAGCGCATTTGAGGCAGAACGGTACGACCTTGAGTAGTAAACTCAACCATTAAAATAACCCACCTAGATGCGAAAAGAAACGGCTCGTTAAGACGGTCAACATGGTGAGGAAAGTAGCAACATGGTCGTTCCCATGGTGGCGGATAACGAGAATGGCATGGCACTCATGCCGTCGTTGCCAATGGCATCACGACCATAAGCACAATCCCTCCCACCATCCTCCTCATCATCATCTTCTTCTTCCGGACCAGCATCGCGGTTGCCCCCAGCACCATCCATGGCACCACCATTAGCAGCAGCATCCTCGGCACCATCATTGTCCTCATTATCTTCGTGCTCACCAAGGCAATGAAGATTACCACCATCAGGGGCAACCACCCAGCGTCATCATCGTCAGCATCAGCATCAACGTCAGCATCATCATCTTCTTCTTCATCGCCGTCAACAAGATGATGGTCCAGACAATATGACGAATGCCGGTGCGTCCAGCGATCTCCCGGCTTGAACGCATCGCATCTACCGCAAGGCCTGAAAACCACGGTCCTAACCCCACTGAGCCTGAGTCTCAAAGCCTCACCGGTGCAAAACTGTCAGCAATAAAACCAGGCACCAAAATCTCCGTTTACCTCTGTGCTGCAATGCCAATCAACCCTGAACCGATCCTCCCTTCGTTCCGGCTCTCTTTGGTCTCCCAGCCGAAGGCAAGGGCGCGCCGCCCGGAAAGACGCGGCTCAGGGGCGGCCTAGAATAGAGAAACTGAGAAGCGCCTCACGAAAAGACACAACCAGATTAGCGTCACCACAAGTCTTGGTATCAATTTATCGAAGCATGAACCAGATCTGCTGACCGTTACGGTTGTCTTATTATTATACGGACTGTCACGTAGGAAAGTGATCTAAGCCCGGCACTCGGCCATGGGAGCGGCCGCCATGGCCTCAGCAGATTACATCAACGTAAACTACATTAGGTCACATATTGGAAGAACATCTTGTCTTCGGCAGTGCAGTGGCCGGCTGGCCACCTAGGACGCACCACAGGAAGATGCACAAGCTGAAACTGTCGTGATTAAGTCGCAATTAGTCCCCACCGGCTGCCGCCTCTCTGTAAGAATTTGTGCCTCGGGAGTTCGGGTCGAGTCACTCGGCCAAGCCCCGAACCTTCGCAGCGGCGCCGCGGCGGAGAACTCACGTCGTTTGAGCCCTGCAGCATTCCAACCGCTGCTCTACCACGAGTGCAGACACCGCAGATACTACGCCTCGTTCAAGCAATCAATTTCAAGATGCCCCAAACACTATGCCGGAGAAGGTTGGCTGCTGCTGCAAGAAAGGCTGTTTGGACTGAGGGCTTTCTGTCCAATTGGATCGCCCATTGTGTGGAGCATACATGTATGTCTCGATTCTCTTTTGCCACTAGCAAGAGGCGAAATGCCACCGTGAAACAAAAACGTGATGCGAGCGCCGCGGGACCTGTCCTTGAGACAAATCCCGGCGATTTCCCTGCAAAATATCGAGCTCCGGCCGACCACCCTGCTAGCGAATCGCTCTCCTGTGCCGAGAACTCTAGCAAACTGAAAGCCACTAGGTGCTTAGCTTTCAACTGCCTTGACATGCCGTGCTACTGCACCACTTGTGGGGCCCCGGAGCCACCAGAGCAAGATTCGAATTTCGTGAAACGCGACGGGCTCTGCCGACGGCAGAAGCGAAGCTTGCGTAGAGCCTTCATAACCCCTCACAGCGAGACTTTGGGATCTAGGCCCGGTATATCCTGGCAGAACACACACTTGTTTCGGTGTATCGTCCGACCGACCTTAAGCAGGCGAATGCCTATGTGCCTGAGTTTCAAACCCTAGAGTTCGGGTATCCCCAACATCAAGAGAAGCACAAACGTCTTATGGAAAGCCTCACGAAACCCCTATTCGAAAAGTATGTACCTTGAACCGCCACGGATGGACGTAGACGTAAACATCGCTTCCTGCCGTCAGAGGTCCTTTCTTTAGGCATTTGCTGCACAACTGTACGTCACACATCTGGCTTGTGCTGCTGGGTGCGGCATTCCCGTCGAGAGTTCAGACATGCTCTGAGAGTCGAATCCCTGAAGGGGTGCATACATGGCTGCGCCTGCCAGGCCATCCGACTCTTTCCTGCTAACTACGATCTCTTCGGCATGCTGTAAACCGTAAGCTGATAACACACTTTAAGTTCATATCGTAGCTACGGGGAAAGAGCAGCACAGACCAGCGACGTCGGGAATCTAAGCCTCACGTCGGAGAGTTTGTGTGCTTGATGAAGGGCGTCGAGATCATCGAGGTGACCTCATCAGAAGCATCGTGAGGATGCTCTCCGATCCCAGCCCCTTGCATAAGGCACAGTCCGCTAAACGCAGTATGACACTACTGCATTGGTCTTGAATCGTCAACTACCAGGTGGCCTAGTTGTAACAGCATCCTGAAGCTTCGTGCAGCCCACAGCTCATCCTGCAGACAGCAACTGACTGAGGCCAAGTCCTTCTCGATGACAAGCTCTTTGTGAGTCCTGTTTCTCAGCACGTGCACGTTGAACGAAGAAGCGAGTGCTGACCATTTCGCAGCCCGATGCACTAAACAGGCAAGAGTGCCCGAACTCTGACAATACCCAATAAGCCAGCTGAAAATGCCTCATGGGATCCGGAAGGGTCGGACTCACTGCACCCACATGTCCAGCCAAGACACTGTCCGGGTCGCGTCTAGGAGTCTAGGCTTTGTGGCTAGAAGCTCGGGATTACTGTAAAGAGTTCGCCAAATCCCGGCAACATTTTCCGAAAGCACTGCCCTGTTCTTCAAGCGAGACAGCGCCACTTCTCCCTTCCGAAGGAGTCGGGGTAGAAGGCACGCCTCCCCCATGGGCACAGAGATGAGATGAGACAGAAACCTAAAGGCCCTGCGTGAAATCTGGAAGCTGGCTGGAAAGCTTTGGACTTTCGCTGACCAGCACCTGGAGGCTTCAGGCTTTGGCGCTTCCCTCGCCGCGACCAGCACCGGCGGGATGAAAAAATGTTCTCAATCGTTCTCTGGAGAAGACCGGTTGAGACGACATCATGTTCTGGACCCCAAGAAGGGAACTAATCCAAGTTTCAGCTCTGCGGAGCTCTGGACGTGTTGAGCGAATGCCACGCATTCCTGCGGTACCAGTAGCTGTTCGACTCTGAAGAACCTCGAACTCTTCTTCCAGGCCAAGCCAATGCCTCTGCACCCCCTTGCCTTACCAAATCCTGATCTAAACCAACTCATCCTGAAGACTCAACTCGGCCCCCATCTGCAACTCTCATGCCAAAACCCCCACCTGGCTTATCATGCTAAATCCCCGCCCTCTCGATCCCGCCTGATTTTTCGAATGTTCCTGTAGGACTTGTCGGCCTGGTCATGCCGACGGATTTTGGTGAAGCATTGCTTGTTTCGGCTCAGCTTTAGACTGCTGGGCTCTCCTTGTACCCAACCTTAAAATGTCCGAACCTCGTAGAGCTCTCGCTCACTTGTCGCCATCTCGTCGTCGTCCTCCTGGCAAATTGCTAGAGGGAATTCTTGTGTGGTTGAGCTTCCGATGTTGTGTGCGCCTATAGCGTTGAGGGTGTGGAGAGAAGCCCTGCTCCAACAGTCGAGTTAAACTCTGCAGGCAGCCCTTTGAAACGAACCGAGCATGCCATGCACAAAGACGCACGTCGGGATGCATGAAAGCTCTGGTGGCATCTTGGCGCTCGTAAACAGCTCACGGAGGCCTCTTCATGCAACTGCTCTCAGCATACGGACAGGACTCCAGTTTCCCAACACGGAACCCATTTGAGAGAACAACTTGATCACCGCCGGGTTGACATCCCTAGCTCCCGACGGTTCCCTTCACAGCACCACTCAGTTTAGACTTCAGGGTCAGATGGCCTTCTTCTTTTTCTTCTTCTTTTTGTTCGGATCCTCCTGAGGTAGAAGCTCCAGCAGCGACCTTGGCTGCGCAGTCTCAAGTATCGTCTCGAAACCTTTGCAGTTCGCAGCCCTGATCCCGTACATTGAACCAAGGGCAGGGTGCAACGCAACCGTCTCTGCAGATCCAAATCGCCAGGACCAAATCGTGAGTGTCCGACTTCAAACGACAAGGGTCCCTGTAGTTGCGATTTCTCCGGAGTTTAGATGCTAGATATTGCAGGTTTGTGACTTGCGCATGTCCAGAACTCCTCACTCCTCGGCATTGCGCAGCAGACTGCCTGCAATCCTCTTTAGCCCGTTACGGTGACTTGCGATACTGGTAACTATGCGTCCTAACTCCTGTCCTGCATAACTTCGGGCGGTCATAAGCTGATCGTCAACTTGGCTTTCCGACGGATTGTGGTTGCGCAGCGCCTGGACCCAGGGTTGAGAGACTGCGTTGCTTCGGGGTGGCAGTTTTTTTGTCGAGGTCAGTTTTTCGATTGCCTCGGCGGTTGAAGAGTAAGGATTCTGGCTACATCCCCGACACCAAGTGTGAAAGACCATCCAAACGAAGGGCGGCCTTTACTACAGCCGAGCTCTGGTCATCCATATCAATACCAAGAGCCTCTCTGGCATGTAGATGACGCAGTGAGTGTGCACTTGAACGTCTGCTCAGCTCTTCACTCTTTCGTCGAGAAATGCCCAAACATGACGCTTTAGGGACGCGTCAGTCGTGCCTTAAGGTGATCGAGGTTGCCCAGAAGGAGTGCGTGAAGGCTAAACCCGAACACCTGCCTTGTTGTGGAACGTGACGAGCTCGGACCTGGAGATTTAAAACCGAGCCCGTGTGGCCAAGTCTAGTGATGCCTGGATACGTCATGTTTAGGACGGCTTGCAAGCCCTGGGGCCTTGGAACCAAAAGCCCAAATTCCTGCAGATTCCAACCCTCAACCCGCAGAATGCTAACCTGACCCTGTTTCGGCAATGAACACTGAAACACAAGCGGGTTGAGATCCCAAAGCCTTTGCATGACACAACACCCTGCCTGATCAAAAACCAAGAAGCAAAGCAGCAGTCTTGGCTTTGTACGCCTTTTTTGGAATTTTGAGGCCCCTCACACTCAACCAATACCGTCCCCGCCGAACTCTCCAACCTGCACAAGCCCCGCAGCCCGCTGCCGCCCACTCTCTGCGGTCCCTGGCATGTCAGAGGCCCAGATACCTGGTGCCATGGGCGTGGCGCCCGCGCCCTTGATGACCTTCGTTTTGCTTTGCAGAAGCTTCGGGTTTACAGGATTCCGGCTACGTGTAGCAGCTATCGGTGTTGCCTCTAGTGTTTGTTAAAGTCTGACACATGAGAAGAGGTCACGAAAGCTAGGGCAAACAAACCAGAGTCGACAGAGCTCGGGCAGCCTGGATGCAAGCACGTGTGTATTTCCACGAAGCTTAAGCCTGCTGGATGATAGCATTATCCTGCTTTACACTGGCCCACACAAAGATGCAACCTTGTCGTATGGTAGTGCCTTGACCGACCTCAGTGCGCGTCGGAATGTCCGTGTGTAAGCATTAAACCGGCCATCTCCAAGCTGTCCTGGTGGCAGCTTTGCTAATTGCTGCGGGGTCAGACGTGAAACCTGCTACGTAGAGGCAATCGGCCACGGAAGCACAAAACGCAAGTTGCCATGCTGCTTAAACAAATGGACCCTTTGGACCTTGAGGTGAGGGGTGGGGGACAAAGGTAGGGGGGGGGGTTCCACCTTACACAATGTTGCCGGGACCTTGTGCTTCGACAACCCTTTGGGACTGCTCAGAGCTTGGCCGGCCCAACAAGAACGTCAAACCAGTGCGGCGGCCTATTCGCAAGAAAACCCGTCTTGCGCCTCCGAACGTCAATCCCAACGTCCCACTGCTCCGATTCAGCTTGGGAGCACCAAATTTTAACCCGCGAAAGCATGAAACCCTAGATCCTGTCATGAAGCTCGGCCCCACAATACACAAAACAAACACAGAGTTCAAGACTCGAAGTCCGAGACCGGACCCAAGGCCACCGTCAACCCCAACAAGGCCCGCACGTTCGCTTCGCTGAGGTCGGCGCCGAAACGTAACCTCATGGTCTGTGCTTCGGGTTCTACGATCCTGTACAGGAACTTGCAGGCCGTGAAAAGGTTTGCAAAGCACTCTTGCCTCTTGCAGCTTGTTTGAGGGGGTTCTAGAAATTCTTTCGGAGGGGCTTATTCGGGCGTGGGCGTGGGCTCGTAGATTTCGAGTTTTCGGTGATGGTTTCGGGGCTGGCGAGTTGACATTGAGCGGTTTGAAGACTTCACGGCATGGCTGATTTCGGGACTCAGAGGTTACAAGCCAGCGGTTGTAGTATCTTGAGGTCAGGTGTTTGCGGAACTACGGCTCAGGGGTCGCGAGGTTCCTTGAAACGTCTGGGGTCTGGTTCTACTTGACTGGGGGGCGTCCATTTTACGCATCTTGGCTTGGGTTTGTGTCTGACTTTGCGTAGTCACCTGAGCTGCGATTCATTAAGAGTTATCTCCGGGACCTCTTGCATGCCGCACAAATGCAAGTCGACACCGGCAAGTCAGCCCTTTCAAGCATCCTCAGCAAAACGTTCCAACTTCTTGAAGCCGCAATCTGGTTTGCGAAAAGCCACTGTAGATTGGCTAAGCGCCCGCGCTACGGAAGAAAGGGTCATGGGTGCCCCGCCTGTCGCTGACAGCAGCCCGGTGCAGCCGCCCTGAAATAATTAGTTCGGACGCCTTTCGGCCTGTTGGCAAGCCTCTCCAACCAAGATGGGTATTTTGCAGGGAAACAAGGCTTACGACAGCCATTAGATGAGGGCTTCCAGGGCTTCGGTCCGTGGGAACTTTCACGTTCAGGGAATAGAAGACGATTGCTTATCATGCGATGCTTCCAGGAACGTGTCTTTCAGCTGATAAGATTCAAGATGATCGCTCAACGAGGCGAAGGGACACTCTTAGTTGGGCCCTTAGTCTGGACTTAACCCAATGGGGCAACTAGTGATTGGACTCGCAACTTGCAGAAGGCTTGATTCATGTGTCCTTCAAGTTCGCAGGGACTCCGGGTTCGAAGAACCGAACCAAACAACAATGGACTTCCGCTCGTCCTTGCGGCGCCCACATTTGCCTCCTCACTCTTGATGCAAACAAACAGCCAGTGGCGACAGCATGCTCCTTGAAGCTCATCATGCCATGGTCTGGGCTCCTCCTCCGTGTACTCCTATTCTAAGAATTATCTTGCTCGAGGTACCAAGCAATTTGAAGCATTCCGCACCGAGCGGTAGGAATGAACGAACGGCTTCACAACAACCATCTCCATTCACAAGCCTTCCTCTACCCCAGCCCCAAACAGGATTTCATACCCTCCGCACCTTGGCTACGCAATGCTCGCATCTCATTGTGCAGGTCACTGTCCTCACAAAAAGCCAAACAGGTAGGGTCGATTGCAAGGCAGGATATGAATAGAGGACCTCGAAAAACCTGTACCTGGCAAGCCTGATCTCAATGCTACTTTGAACTGAGTGCAAGAGATTTCAAAATCCCTCCCAACTGCTTTCTAGCTCCGGACTCGTCAACCCACAGCTCCCCCCTGAGGCGAAGCCCTGAAACCAAAGTGCTGAAGACTGCCTTTGGCCTTCAATGCCTCTCTGCCTCCGAGCATCGCTGACGGACCGGGGCACCTGAACTGTTGGATTACAAGCTACACATTACAAGCTATAAGCTATGCAGCTGACTGGCCTTATGATGCCCGGCAAGTACATAGATGTGGTACTTGTAGGTCCGCCACAACTGGTTGCCACAAGTACGGTTCTCTTGTGTTCCTATCGCTGCTGCAAATTTGTACTGTTCCGAATGGTTGTCAATGGCCTTGCTACTGCTAGTACAATTCACCATGTACAATGTACATCATCATCATCAGTTTCGGGTCTGCAGCATCGCGCCGAGATCTTCGGCAACCGCTGCAAATTGTCTCAGGATACATTGCATGTTCCTCTTCTTCCACCTATTCAATATTCATAAGGCACACTCTGGTTCCAAGCAGCTTCGACACAATACGGGAAGCACGGTACTGCCAGCTGTATTACTGCAAACCGAATCGGCAAGCATCCCAGCTTTGGCTATGAATCCAGCACCTCGCTTAAACAGCAAAGGCTGAAACGACCCCATGCCCAGTATCGCTGGGCCTTCTTCGCCTTCACCTTCGGCAGCTCCCCATCTTTCTGGCCCGATGGCTCCTGCACAGTTTCTCGGGCTTGCGACCCTGGTCCTTCCGAAATCCCGCCAACAACTGGAGCTGGCTGTATTGCACAACGAGATGTAGAAGCAAAAAACAGTAGTGCGTAGTTCGGTTTCTGCGTGCAGAAACCCATTGTTTTGCATGATTGCACCATGCCAATGTATTGTCGCGACTGTCCCTTGCGTTTTCTCCTGCCCTAAAGATGTTCCCAATTTTAGAGCTGGAATCATCCGCGGCATTCCGGCACTCGTCTGGGTTGTGGAAAGCCCGGTGTTCAGGGTGCCCTAAAGCTGTGCGGCATGGAGCGACATGCCAGCCATGCCAATATGTAGAACACATGTTAGAAGCAAAGCTGCAGCAGGCAGCTCTCATAATTATGACTCTCGCAGCACTCAGACAAATTGAATGACCAGCATCCGTCTAGGCTGGCGCGAAGTTCGGGAAGCCGGAATACACCTGCAACCTTGCTCCCCAATGTCCTCTGAACTGCGAAAATACACCCTTTCACAGTTGTACACTGAAGCCGTTGGAGATCCTTCAGCTTGAAGAACAACTATGGAGGTAACAGTTTTGAACCTCCTCAATCTCAACCCGACGAAATCTCAGGCCTCCAAGCCCGATTCGTAACCCAGACCAACTAATCTACACTGTATGGACTTCAAGGCAACAGGCCTGGAGCCTTCACAAATTGGTAGAAGATTCTGAATCATGGCGATAGGTCCAGCACTCCCCCCGTATCCATCCCGAAATCCCAACACAACTAGAGTCCAGCAAAAGACAGCGAATGGGTCACCAGATTTAACAAGTTTGGCAAGTTCCCCGCGATTTCTCAACGATTCATGCAATTAAATCCATCTAGTCTTCAAGCCTTCGTCACGTTGGAGCGTCGCCGGTGTGAAGCACTCCGAGAAGATGGTCGCATCTGCGGAGGTTGGTGAACATCGGTTTCGGGGCGATTTTCAAAGAAACGAACTTCGGTGACACTGCGAAGACCCGCCAGCCTAAACAAGAGAAGTCCTAAGGCCCTGTCGTGCGTACAAAATGCGTCGCATGTGGAGTTCTGCAGTCTTCTGTGTTGAAGTCAAGCTCGTTGCAACTCCAGGAGTAAGCGGACATTTCAGAAGGATTGGGCTCACGGCGTCGCCCCAAAGCCATACAAGGAAGAGCTGGACCCCAGGATGAGATCAACAACAAGGCTTCCAAACGTTTGATCTCTCTTTGTTGAAGCCTTTGCTTCTCCAATGCTAGAAGGACAAGCCGCATACCCTAGACAAGACCGATGTTTGCTGCACCACAGCATGGTATGCTGCCTGTTTTGCTCTATAGTATATTGTCTCGAAGACCATGTACTGGAACATAGCACCCCCCCTGCACTCCACCCAACCCATGCCCCCGCACCCCCCTGCACTCCACCCAAGACTCCGAAGCCTTGCGAAACAATTAAATCCAGAGTCAATTCCCCTCAACGAGACCCCAACCCGCAGAAAACAATGAAATTTAGAGTTATTCCCTGGACAGGGGTGCGGAACAAGACCGACAATGAACTCTCAAGTTAAGTGTCTCCTTCCTATATCCCGACGAAACAATTAAATCCAGAGTTTATTGTCTGGATAGAGCATTGACGAACCCAGAAGCCAAAATAATCAACTACGAAGGTTATTTTTTAAACTTCTGTTTTCATTGTTTTTCTTTATCCTCGGATCGCAGGTGGAACTGGGTGCAAGCCACTAAGGCTTGGTTCCTGTACCGGCATCCTCGCTGCTTCTAGGCTCTTAGGTTCGCGACACTCGTCTGCGCAGGCACCCCGCGCCGCCCGATTGTGACAGGTTTTGGGTTGAGCTTAGAATGCTACGAGCTAGGTGGCTGTTGAGGCCTTTGGTGTGTTTCGGAGAGCTGCCAATACTGTCCAGGTGCTGCAACTCAAGGCAGGAGGACTGAAACTGCTCCGGTGCAGAACTGCCCAGGCATCTCCATGCAAGAGAGCGAGCCCGCTGCAAAGAGAAGAGCAATGAGCCGAGTGAAAGGCAACCTCAATGTTACACGCCTCATGGTGATGAGCCCCGTCGAGCCATAGTGATAATAGTGAGGCGCACACTTTTCAATCAAATTCTGGACTCAGAAACCCTAGGCCTGAACATGCAAACCAGAAGCCTCAAATAAACACAATAATTAGGTCCTGCAGTTCATCAGAGGTGCAGCAGCCTAAAAGCTCTCAGGGCCTCTTCCATCCAAACTGAAGTACAGAACAGGTTGAAGTGAGCTCCACTACAGAATACAAGCCCAGCAAAGCATGATGCAGGTGCGCTAATGAATCATTCGAAGTAGCTTTTGGGTTGCACAATACTCTATCCCTCAATCCATGAAACCTACATTCCCTCTCCATGCTCCGGGCTCTATATCAACAGGATGCACACATGAAGGGAATTCAAATGCCTGTCGTCCGCAGGGGCCCTTACCCCCGAAGATCTGCTGCGTGCAGTGGCAGCTCAATGGACTTCAAATCTTCAAAATCTAGTATTTCTCAAGGATTTGCCTCAGTCCGAACTGTGGTGAAAATTCCGAGCAACTCGGAGTTCTGTTTGCTTTAACCGAAACAGACACGTGTCACAGAACTGACAAAGGGCTGTCAAAGGGAAGCTGCGTGCTATCCGCTATAACCACTGCACGGAGCGTGGCGATGCACATGGCATTTGGCCTGTGCAGAATTCGGGGGACCTCGCGATCGCTTGGGTTCGGCTTGCAGGCTGCCGGACAACGGCGGCGAATCTCAGCAAGCACACCATTGTTGCGAGGCCCCCACGAGCAAAATCGTGACCTCTCTACACCTGCTTCGGGTGCTGAAAACCCATCACCCGAAACACACCCACCAAAAGGATGAATCTAGACTCTGAGACCCAACCAACACAGCGGCCGTTGAAAGTGGCCGGCCATTGGGTGCTCTTCTTCTGGTACTTGAAAAGTGGGAAACACGGTGGGATTCAGCCTCGAGGTGTCGCTGATGAATCTTTAAGGACGACTCGATCCGCCAATGTGTCAAACCCTATGTACAACCACTTTCGAGTCCGAAATTAATTGGCTCAGGCTTAATGCTGCTATATCACACCCTTACGTCTCACCTGTATCCTGTATGGTGTTCTTTCAACTCAACCGTGTCGTTGGCAAAGAAACTTGCGAGCATTCAGCTGCAAATGCCCAAACCCATGTAAAGTTACCGACACCCCGGAGATATTCCCTTAGTAGATGTCACACCCGAAACTTTGCACATCGTACCCGCTCGTGTCCCACATGCCAGAAGAAGTCCACTATCCTGCGCAGCCTGAATTTCTGACTCGGCCCTCCATCCAGTGGGCGGCACCAGAGTTCGGGGCGTCAGGTTAAGGGCTTAACGCCAAGGGTCCGGAGATTGCTGAATTGGGTTTCCAGAATGGCCAAAGGAGAGCGGTACCAACATCTACAAACACACACGTGAGTAAATCAATAAAGCAATAGATGTGTGTGTGTGTGTGTTTGCTTTGTGTGTGTGTATATATATATGTACATACATACATACATACATACATGCATGCATACATACATACACATATATATATACATACACACATATATGTCTGTCGATCTTTCGACCCAAATATACACGTATACATACGAATGTATATCTGGATGTATGCATGCATGCATGTTTGTATATGCATGTGCATATAGCAAAACAAAAATATGATATATTATAAAAAAGTTTCTATGCTAAAAATAATATGACATAGCGGCATATATGGTACTATGAGAAATATAACGTAATACAAAACACTACTATACTATACTATACTAGACTAAACTAGAATATGTTTTTGATAGATGCAGTATAAAGCAGTCTTAACATACAGCCTCATGCTATAATTTGATACGATAATATGGTCTAACACTATTAGTTTGTCTTATACTTCCTAGCTATATCATTAAACTATATTTCGATATAACATTCTATTACATAGAAAATATCATATTCTACTATATCCTAGTATATTATCTTAGATTATATTCTATAATATAATAATATAGTATATTGGCTTAGATTAAATTACATTATATAGTATTATATTATATTATATT
>CAJNJA010011635.1:0-13547 GCA_905231915.1 Symbiodinium necroappetens | reverse complement strand
AAAATATTAGTTGTAAGGAGATGGCATTTATTAGTTGGTAACATGTGATAACTTTTGTAACCATATTCTAGGTCATTCATGGGTGGAGAGAATCATAAAGGTAACAAAGAATCCTGGTAATCGAGGGAGATGTCGTAAGTTGTCTTTATGAGATTGGTGTTTTTCTTATCTTTTTCTTATTGTTGTCTTTGTTCTTTTGTAATGGAATGTAGTGAAGAATGAAGGGAATGAAGCACGAAAAGAACAAAGCACAACAAGAAAAAGAACAGAAAAACGAAGGGGAAGTGTGATGAATTTAATTACAATTAACCGTGCATTCGTTTCCCTTCTTTACGTTAATTGAATTAAATTGACCACACTTCGTTAACCATAAAGTCAATTAATAATTCCTGGAGAACCTGTTGTACCCTTATTTCGTTCCTATTTTGTTCACACTTCTATCACCTATTTCACGCTTCCATTGTAAATAGGCAAAAGAAGTGGAACAAAATACTCTCTTCATATTTTCTGGTAATTCTGGAAGGTGTTCGTGGTTCGTTTCACTCCATTACACGCATCACTTACGTTCTTTGCCATTCCGTTCCACTTCTCTCTGTCACTGGCGGTTAACCCTTGGGAAATAGGTGAAAGGTAGAGTGTGTTTAATTGTAAAGGAAAAGAACAAAGACAAGTGAGTGAGAGAAGAGTGCGTGCTTTGTTCCTTTTCCTTTACAATGCAACACACGAACCCTTGAACACCTGGAATTTACAGTGGATTCAGTCTTTTTCCTTCCGTTTGTTTCCCGTGTGTTTTCTTTAATTACAAATGAACACAATGAAATGAGTGAAGGGAATAAAGCGTGGTTCATTTGTAATTAAAAAACACACGCCACGAACGGGAAATCTTATTGTGCTTTTTGTTCAATTAAAATTAAGGCGCGCGTAAACTTGCCCTTTATTTTAATTAGAACAAAGCACAAGAGATTTCTACTGGAAAAATCCTCAATCATAAGCTGTGTTGTGTTGTGTTCGTGGTTCGTTCTTGTTTAGTTTAGTTACAATGGAACAGAGTGGAAGCGTGAACTAAACTAAACAAAGAACACACGAACACCACCCACGATTCAACCTCAGATTCTCCAGTCAGTAGGAAACAGAAGGACGTTCCCTTCCTTCTCGGCTATTATTACACTGTCATTACCAAGGAAGAGAAGTGTGTGTGATTAAATTAAACGTAATGGAAGCGAAGAGAATGGAATGAAAGTAGCTGAAGCACGGTTTATTTTAATCTCACAACACGGAACGGCCTGGATTCCACCTATTCACCCAGCTTCTGTAAGGTCTAACTGTAATGTAATATGAGGACACTTCGTTTAATTAAAATACAAATGAGGAACGAATGCGTGATTTTATTTTAAATGAAGTGGAACGAAATATGATGGGAAGTGATGCGAACGGAACCCAGATATTATTATGAGCACTTGGCTGACGCTAATTTTAATGAAATAAACGCAATGTAGTGACGAAAGGAAAGGAAGCGCGGTTTATTATTATTAAAATTAAGCGAAGCACAAGAACGAGAACTGAAGTGAAATATGTGCTTTGTTTCAATTAAACAAAACGCATATGAACGAAATGGGTGGTGAGTTTTGTTTATTTCAATTAATTCGTGCGGCCGCTTCTCTTTCTTACAATTAATTGAACTAAACAAAGAAACCACGCATTCCTGTTCCTCGTTTCGTTCATATGTGGTCTAATTTTTACTGAATAAAGCATGCGTCACCTTATCTTTATTCAATTAAAATTAAGCCACATTATTCTCTTCACTTATCTCTCCTACTGTTGTTCCTAGTTGTAAGAATGAAGTACACGCTCTCTTTCTTCTTTCCTTTGGCTAATTTGTAATGGAACAAAGAATGAAATTAGCCAAAGAGAAAGAAAAGGAGCGTGAACGGAATGAGGAACAGGAATAGGTGGTATAGTTTGTGTGAGATTAAAGTAAAAGGTAAAAAGAAATGAAAACAAGGAACGAATGAAGGGAGAGACGCGTGTTTCTTTCTTTTACCTTTACCTTTAATTGAAACAAACCAGCTATTTACAAACAAGGTGTCATTATAGATTATAGGAACGAAGTGTGTTTATTTTAATTCAATTAACACAACGCAATGAAATGAGGCGTGGTTAATTGTAATTAAAATAAGCACACTTCCCTTCTTTTGTGCTGTGTTTCGTTCGTTTCCATTCCATTCACGCTTCACTTCAGTCACTTCTTTCCCTTCGCTCCATTGTAATGGAATGGAACAAGAACAGAAACACAGAGACAAAAGAACCACAGTGTCAAGTGAGTGGAAGTGAAGAGAACGTAATGACAAAGGAAAGGAGTGAACGAAGGTGGGAGCTGCCTTGGGTTCCTTTCCACCTAACTCACCAGCGGTAAGGATATGAGGAAGATAGCTGGTTGAATGGGATTAGGAGAAGATTCGTGAGTCATTAATTAAAGCAAATGGATGTTGGAAAGGAACGGAATCACCCACGGTCACTACATTCTTCACTCTTATTCGGTTCATCTCCAAGTCCAAGAAGCGTAATGGGAATCAGAAAGCTATTCCAGATCTACTGTTGGACGTAACTGCTAGACCTATAATAATTCCTGGAGAACCTGTTGTACACTTGAAGATAGAAGGATTCCTGATGGTGAAGTGAGTCTTTTGTTCCTTTCACTTCAGTTAATTACAAAGGAATGGAATGTATGCGTGAATTAACTGAGTGAAAGAGAACAAAAGGGAACAAACAAAAGGCAAATTTAATTAAACAAAAGAAACACGCGTTCCTTGTTTTCATTTTGTTTATTTAAATTTAGCTCTTTTCCATTCCACCGTTCCTCCTATACAACTAACCTTCCACTGTATCCTCTTATAATATGAAGAGAACGTAATGTCAAGATACAACTATAAGGTAACTCATAGAACTATAGGAGGAAAACCCACGTCTGTTCCTAATCTTAATAATGCCTGGTCAATTTCCTGGATTCTTTCGTAGGCGGTGTGAATGAATAATGGAATGTGTTCAATTGTAATGTAATAATCTTTTAGGCCATTGGGAACTCCTGTAAAATAATGAAGTGCAATGGAATGTAGGTCTAATGGTATAGGAGAAGATAAGAAGTGAAAGATAGGAAGTGAGATTGGTGCTTTATTTAATAGAAATGAACAAGACAAAGAATCCATGAAGTGTTCATTCCATTTCAATAAAGCACAGCGCATGCGTTCACTTATTACATTTACTTTTCTATTTTATTATTAGTACAAAGGGAAAAAGCATCCATTATTCCCCTGTGTTCCACATCTTACACTTATTATGCTTACATTAGAAGAATATGGGATCACTTCATCTTTATAGTTGTATATTATAGGTGTTAAGTAAAGGTTAACCGCTCATAAATGCTGGAATCACCCATAAAGCCCAATATAACTATGAGAGGTGGAGATATAGGTGGAACAGAACCCAGAAAATAATGTAATGGAAAGGGTTAATGGTAGAGGAAGAGGAATGAAGATAACGAACCGTGTAACACCTTGGAAATTAGGTCTTTAATGACAAGGAATTCATTATATTATATTATGAGTGATGTCTTTAGGAGCTATATTTAATGTAACTGAATTCACCTACCATTATGAGAGAAACTACGGCTGCTTTCATTACGCTTACGACCTTTTCCTCCACCTATTTCCCTACAGCATAAAGTACACGCTCGGTTGTGTTTTATTTAATTACAATGAAAAGACGAGCGAAGAGAGGAATGAAAGCGTGAATTAAATAAAACACAAAAGAAGCGAGCGTGTTCTTTATTTGAAATTAACAAAGGACGAGCGTAAGTTTAATACCAATAAAAAAGGAGGAACGAATGTGACGCTCTTTGTTTATTCATATTAAACTAAGCGAAGCACAAGAACTGGAGAGATGAATTAGGTGAAGAGATGTAGAGATAAAAGAGAAATAAAATAGGATCACTTCACCTTTTTCTCATCACATTTCCGTTTCATTATATAAAATCCTGTAAAGATAAGTGAATAGAACGAAATATGGTGTCTTTATATTAATTGAAACACAAGGGAAATCTTGTATCACTCATTAAAGCTGGTGGTTACGTCATAATCATTCCCACTTCGTTTCCATTACTTTCATTCTATTCCTACACTCATCTTCTCCTAATCCATCACTTGTATAACCTAATATTAAGAGAATTCATCACACCTCCTATAATAATTTGAAGCGGATGAGTGTCTTTAATTAAAACAAACAAGCATTAATTCTTCGTCATCGGCTCATTCACATTTCCCCTCTTGTACGCTTTCCTTTTATTCAATGAATTCTCCAACTCTACCTTTCACCTATTATTACACTAGTCATTATGGGAATGGTTAGGTGAGTCCGTGGTTAATTCGTTTAATTAAAACAAATAAAACACAAATGAAGTAGGCGTAATGCGTGGTTTTATTTAGTTTTATTAAAAGAACTAAACCACGAACGGACGAACCACGAAATTAGGAACGAAATCTGGGTCTTGTTCCGTTCTTTCCTTTTGTTCTCTTCTTTCACGCTTCCGTTACACTTCATTGTAAAGAAGAAGAACAAAATGAACGGAACAAGAGACCCAATTTCCAAGGTGTTACACGGTTAATCTTTTCTTACAGCAGTTGGAAAGGAATAATGAAGGGAAACCGAAGCGAGAAGAAGAAAAGACAAGGAAACGCGTGCTTTTCTTTCTTCACTCTTCGTTTCCACTTCATTTCCAAGGTGTCGTGAGTGCTGCGGTGGGAACGAAGTGAAGGGTGTGTTCGTCCTTTGTTTCAATTAAATTAAACGAACGGCAAACGAACGAAAGGGAGTGCGTGTAGTGCGTGTTTAATTTAATTAAAACAAACGAACCACCCTTCCTTCTTTTCCCCTTTGTTCATTTGAATTAATTAAACCACGCGTTGTTCTCTTCGCTCGCGCCTTGTGTTTAATTAATTTAAATAGAACAAAGCCACAGCACAAAGGATTATTAAAAGATAGAAAAGTGTGCTTTGTTCTTTGCTTTTCCTTTATTTCGTTGGCAAGGAAAAGAACGTAGTGAAGTGACGCGTGTAAACGAAATAAGGGAAAAAGAACGAAAGAACACAGCACACTTACCATTATTCCTATAGGTGTAAAATAGGTTCCGTGGTGTGTTTCATTAATTAAAGCAAAAGCGTGCTTCCACTCCATTCCATTACCTTTTGCTTAATTAAATGAAACACAACACGGAACGGAAAAGAACTAATTTAATGGAAATGAACACAAATGAACGAAACAAAGAGAAGAGAATGCGTGGTTCATTTACAATTAAATTAGGCTCTTTTCCTTCTTTTGTTTTATTTAAATGTAAACGAACCGTGCTTTCTCTTTGTTTCATTACGTTCGTTTCATTTAAAGTAAACAAAAGATCTACCTCAATTTCCAGGATGCTTTCGTTCCAAAAGACCTAAATTAAAGAAAGAAGATAAGGGAACGCATGCTTCTTTGCTTTAATTTAGTTCTTTTGGCTCTTTGTGTTTCTCTTTTTCTTTTGCTTGTTTAATTCTCGCTTCACTCACTCCTTTCGTTCCATTGAAATTAAACAAGACAAAAGAAAAGAGAATAAACAAAGAACTTTCCCTTATATGACTTGAAGAAGATAATGAATGAGCGGTGTGTTTAATTAAATTAACTGAACACAATGAAGTGGAACGTAAGCGTGGTTCAGTTAATTTAATTTTAACAAACACAGCGGCTCATTCATTTCTTTGTGCTTTCTTTCTCTTTCTTCTTTGTGGCTCATTTCGTGCTTCATTCCTTTCACTTCTTTCTCTCCATTCCATTACAAATGAGCCACAGAAGAAGAGAAAGAAGAACAAAGCACTATATTTTATTACAGGATTAGGTATGAAGTGGAAATAGGAAGTGAAAAAGGCTACGAAATGAACCACGCATTCTTCACTTCATTTGTGTTCTATTTCGTTGCCTTTGTTCATATTCCTATTACACTTCCTTTCCACAGCTGCTCCCAGATTCTAGGGGTTCCTTATTTTGTTTTATTAAAATGAACCATGCTTCCATTCCTCTGTCATTCCATTATGTTCATTTTAATTAAACTAAACAAGGAACGTAACCTTCATGAACCCTTCTCCCACTCACTGTTCCCGACCTTCCACCTGGTTCCGCTTCGTTCATTCTTCACTTCTCTCTCACTCCTCCTATAATGACACCTTATTTCGTTCATAATGTGTTTTTAATTTAAACAAAGAACCACGCTTCAGTTCATTCTCTTCTCTCTTTCCCTTCCATTGTGTTCTTTGTTTAAACTAAACACACATTATTCACTTCATCTTTCACTTATAAGAATAAAGTACACGCTCGTTTGTTGCCTTGTTTCGCTTAGTTACAATGGAATGAAATGAAGCGTGAAGTAAGCGAAACAAGGGAAACAAACAAAGAGAGAAGAGAGAAGAGAAGGTGAACGGAATGAAGGGTTCGTGGCTTCTTTCTTTTCCCTTTTCCCTTTGTTCTTTTGTAATGAAAGCACGAAAAGATGAAGGGAAAAGGAACAGAAAAACAAAGAGCCACAACACCTTCATTTCCTTTCCAACGGTAAGAATAAAGAAACACGCTTCGTTTGTTTGAATTAAATTAAACCGCGCTTCCACGTTGTTCCATTGCGTTTAATTTAATTACAAACGAGCGTGTGCTTTATTCTGTAGGTGAAGAGAGTGAGTGAGGAACTGGATGTTGTGTCTTATTAATAGTTCTTTGCTGTTACATTACAATTAAACACGTATACCGCTATCTTTATATTGAATGAAGTTAACTGCTGGAGGGACGAACGAATCCCAGATCCACCCTGTTATCCACTTGACCTACAGCATAAAGAGGGTTATGAGAGGTGGATGTAGGGTTAAGAGAGAGAAGTGGAACGGTATGTGGGGAAAAGGGCGGTGAGGAAGGGAGATAAAAGCACAATAGAATTATGAACGGAACGTACGGTTTCTTGGTAATGCCTGGTTATTAATCTTTGCCAACGGAATCCACCATTAATTTCTAGGGCTTGGAAAGGAACAAAAAGCCAGGATATAACTAATAAATGCGTGGTACGGTTCCGCCTATTCCTGTTCCCTTCACCCTTTTCACACATCTCTCTGCCAACGGTGGAAAGTAGCTGTAGGGATAAGATAAAGGTGTACAGTGAGAACGTAAGCTTCATTCCCTTAATTATCCACCTATAGGTCTAGAATGTAATGGTTGCTGTAGGAAAAAGGGTGTAAGGATAGAAGGGAAGTGGAACGTGATGTGTTCAATTTAAATTAAACGAAACAAACGGAATGAAGAGAAGTGCGTGTTCGTTTATATTTAAATAGAACACAGAACCCAGAAAATAAGAAGATAATAATGTAATGTCAAGATACGACCATAAGATAGAAAGTTGTCTACAGGAAATTGACCACCTATCCAAATAAAAGAAAAAAGTGAAAGAAACCAAAAGCACAGATAAAAACCATTAAATCTACTGGATGTCTTAATTATAAAATAGAATGACATTGAAAGACTTCTCATAAAGTAAAATAGGATAAAGATAGAAGTAAATAAGATAATGAATCCTGCATTTTTATTTGGTACAGCTTTTAACATAGCATATTGGCATAAGAAATACCATTCAGGCACTATATGTAAAGGAGTAAGTAATCCACATGCTTCTAATGCATTATCTGGATGTGAGAAAGAAGAGAAGCCGAAATGAATTTGAAGAAGATATAGATAGAGAATTAATATCTTTCCATAGAAATCTTTACTAATAATGAAAGGAAAAAATGCTATTTTATTATTAGTGGAATTCCTTAAAGGATTATTAGAAGATAGAAAATGTAGATTAAAAATATGAAAAAGAAGAAAAGCACAAAGAAGAAATGGAAATAGAAAATGAAAGACAAAGAACCTCTTTAATGTTGGATTGTAAATATAATGTCCTCCACAAAGCCATTCTATTAAAGATGGAAATGGAGATAATAAATTTGTAATTACTGTAACTCCTCATAAACTCATTTGTCCTAAAGGTAAAACATAACCCATAAATGCTGTTCCCATTAAGAAGAAGTAAATAATAATTCCAGAAAACCAAGTATTTGGATTATAAAAATATGAAGCATAAGATATAGCTCTTCCAAGATGTAGAAATATAAAAAGAAAGACAAATGATACACCATTAGAATGAAGATAACGTAAACACCATCCATAATATATTTCTCTAATTAAAAAGAAAAGAGAAAAATATGCTGAATTAATATCTGATGTATAATGTAAACCTAAGAAGATTCCTGTAATAATTTGTAATAAAATAGTAATTCCTAATAAAAAACCAATATTCCAAAAATAATTTATGATCAAAGGACAAGGATATGATTGTAAATGAGATTTCATTAGTAATAAGAAGGAAGTGAGTCTATTTTTAATCTAAACAAAGCATGCGTCACTTCACTGTCTTCGTTCCTTATCTTTGTTTCATTAAAAATAAACACACTTCGTTACGTCTTTACCACCTATAACTCTAGACCTACATTATAACCTCCTAAAAGACCTAAATTATAGTTGTAAATAGCTGGTTTCGTTCGTGAATTTCTTTAAATTAAACCACGCATGCACTTCGTTACTTTGTGTTTAATTAATTAAATTAACTCACTTCCTATTCTCTTACAATATAACTCAAGACTTACAGGCCGTGGGGAAAGAGCCTAATTTTATACCAATAAATAATAAATCCTGGGTGTTATTGAATAAAAATAAGACACAACACCTAATCCTTTGTACCTTTTCCACTTCTTGGTAATGCATGAGCGGGAGACGGTGGAAAGGGAAACGAAGCATATGATGGCACCTTGTTTGTTTTAATTACGTTTAATTCAGTAAAAATTAGGGAAAAGAATGCGTTTTTCATTAATAATTGTTGGTTTTCTATTTCCATTTCCAAGAGACACGAAAGAAAATATGATCAAAGAAATGTAATGTTGAGGAAGTGTTATGAAAGGTTTAGATAAAAGTAAATAGCTGGTTTCGTTGCATATTATTCTCTTACAACTAATTCTCTTCCTGTTATCCACATTCTATAAATTATTACCTATAAAAATAGCAGGAATTCCAAGAATTAGATGAAAGATATGTGATCACTTTGTTCTTCTTATTCTCTTCTCTTCATATCATTGTAAGAAAAGCAAAGAACATTACCAAGAAACCGTGGTGGATTTAGAATGAAGATAACAGCATTAGTGAGAGAGAGATGAAGATAGCTGGAAGAGAAATAAAACCAGGAACTACCTAAATTAAACTTAACGCAACCTTTATTTGGACTGGGCTTTATGGGTGCTCTGGGAATCCTGGAAAATTAATGGGTGATTCCGTGGTTTTTGGTTCCTATTCACTTCACACTTACAGAAATTCCAGCATTTGTGAGAGGATTTCATGAATAGAACGAAATAACCAAGAGATTTCTATTCAATAATTCACCAAGTTCCGTTCGTTCCTGTCATTTATTTCGTTTGTCTTTAATTAAACGTAGTGGAACGAATTAACTGACAGGGAACTCTCTTCATCCATTCCGTTACGCTGTCACCTAATCCATGAAGTTATCCCAGATTCCACATTTGGCTCTTTCCGGTCATTCAAGGGGTACGAACCTAGAGAAGAATGGGATGTAGGGTGTAGGAATAAAGCACAAGAACCTATTTTACACGGGTTAAGTTTAATGAATTGTGTTCCCGTTCATGCTTCACTTTATCTTTACAGGATTAAACTTTAACAAGACACACGAACCATTAATATCTTTCCCTAGTGCTTGGGTGATGTGTAAAGGAATGAAAGACTGGATGTGAACGAAACAGGAACTAGGAACGTAATCTTATTTCACTCCCATTACACCTGGTTCCGTTCCTCTGTCATTAAGATATGCATTATAGAGAGAGAAGTGGAACATGTGGAACAAGAGTGAAAGATAAGTGAAAGGAACGCATGCTTTTCTCTTTTCCACATGCCACGTAACGAAGATTGAGCCAACAGACACTTCATCTTTATAATAATTGAGTAAAGAATTGAAGAATTTCGTATTTTCATTTGCATTTTGTTTCGTTAATTTTAATACAAATAAACATTTCTCAAATTAAACTAGACAAATATAGGAGTTCTTGTTTGGTTAAGTTAAATAGATAAAAAGTTGGTGTCTTTTGTCTGCGTTTCTTTCATAAAATTAAATAAAACACGCGTTCTCTTCGTCACTTGTTTTTATTAAATTTTACTCAATCCACCATTACATTACACTGGGAACAGAGGTAGGTTTATATGTGTTAAAGGTAAGTGAATAAGACTGAGAGACAGAGCGGTTAACCTTTACGTTCCAGTTCCTTAATGTGCTTTAATATTTGATGAGGAACTACCTTTAATTCATCACACTTCATTATCATTCCCAAAGGCCTAAGGAAATATGAAGCATAAGAAGTGTCACGTTATCTTCATTCCAGCTCCCTTAACACCTTGGAAATCCTTGAAGATAGAATGCATTTCTTAGGTGTTGGGTTCTCTGTTCCATTCCATTGCATTTCATCCCATAGAAACCGTGCGTCATTTATTATTTTCTTCTAATTAAACACATTTCCATTACACCTAATCCTATAGTGCCAAAAGACCTAAATTATAATGGAATGGTAAGGGAACGCACGCATTCCATTATAAATTTAGTTCTTTTGCCCTTTGTTCAATTAAATTTGGCTCTTTTCGTGCTTCAGTTTCTCTTTCGTTCACTTCCATTACAAAAGAGCCAATTTAATTTGAACAAAGGAAAACAGGATTAGGAAAAGATATGAAGTGAATATTTTGTTTGGTTTAATTGAAGAAAGACAATGTAACGGAGTGGAAGCGTGCTTTATTCAATTAAACCAAGACAAAATAGGAACGAAATGAGTGCTGCGGTGTGTTTAATTTAAATAAAACCACGCGTTGTTCATTCTTCACGCCTTGTGTTTTATTAAATTAAACGTAACCGCAGCATCCATTTCCTTTCTATCACTTGGTCTTCTTGGGTGGTTCCTTGCTTTGTTTCTATCTTTGTTCTAATTACAATGAAGTGACTGAGAGAAGCGAGAGGAACGGAAGCGTGAATTAGAACAAAGAACGAAACAAAAACAAGGAACGAACCAACCAGCTATTTACAACTATAAGATAGACCTAAAATATAATGGTATCCTAATGGTGGGGGAAATGACTTAATTTTAATTAAAGAAAACGTAATGGAATGGAGTGGAAGCACGGTTTTCTTTAATTAAAAATTAATTCATTTCGTTCGTGTGCTGTGTGTTTTCGTTTAATTGAATTATTTCGTGCTTTCATTCTCTTCGTTTCTTTACATTACAAATAATTCAATTGAACGAACACAGCACAAGCCACGAACCCCACCACCAAGAGACCGAAACCAGGTGTAATGAGAGGTGCGTTTTGTTTAATTAATAATAAAATATAATGTAGCGAAAGGAAATGAAGCGGAAGCATGATTTTATTATTAAATTTAAACAAAGCACACCTCGAATCCCAGATCCACCAAGAAGCTTTCTGTCTGGCTCTCACTTCGGCTCATTCGTTCCGCTCTCTTCCGTTCATTCTTCACTCCCTTTCCCTTCACTCCCTCACCTTCCGTTCCCCTTTTGTTCCTTTTAATTTCAATAAAACCGTGCGTTCCTTACGTTTTATTGAATTAAAATAAACAAAAGAGTCACTCCATTATTATAACCTTGTCTGGTGGTGGTTCGTTTGTTGTTTATTTCGTGCTTTGTTCAATTGTAATGGAAGAATGAAGCACGAATTGAACAAAGAGAAGCACGAAATAAAACACAAACCGCACCACCAGTCCAACCGTTCACTGATTTCCTTTGTTCGTGTTGTGTTCTGTTCTTTTCCCTAATTCACGCCTCGTTACATTTCATTACACTGCGTTGTAATTAGTGAAAGAGAACAGCACACGAACAACGGAATCAGGAACCAGCTGTAATCACCACCTATTCCCAAGTCACTCAATCATTCTTCAAGTTCTCCACTTCGTTTCATTACGTTCCGTTCACTTCTCTCTCTCACTCGTTCGTTCAGTTCACTTCATTATCATTACATTTCTCTCTCTTGGTAGTGTAATAATTCTTGGAAGACCTGGAAAGAGGTTTGTTCCCATTACATTAAATCCTGTACACTTCACTTCTTTCATTCATTATCTTCGTTACGTTTAATCTACCTTTCCACCTATTCCGTTCATTCCGCTTACAGCCGCTACGTTTAATTTGGGTCTTTTGTTCCCGTACGTTTTGTTTAATTACAATGAAATGGAGAGAAAGCGTGAATTAAACAAAACTAACGGAACAAAAGGACACAAATCCACACGGCGGCTGTCACTACATTCTTCATATCTTCTCTACAAATGAAGTACACGCTCTCTACCTTCGTTGTTCTTTGCTTTCTAATTAAATACAAAGTAGCGTAGTGAATGCGTGATTTAATTTAAAGAAAGCAAAGCACAAAGAGAAGAGCGTGTTTCGTTTAATTTCAACTCAATTCTCTATCTATAAATGAGTGAAGTGAACGCTCTCTTTGTTTCTTTTGTTTCAATTCCGTTTGCAATGGAACGGAGTGGAAGCGCGAAACGAATTGAACAAAGAAAAAAGAAGAGCGGAAGTGAACGAAAAAGGGAAAAGAGCGCAAATTAAATAAAACAAACACGCACTCTCTTCTTTCGTTTGTTTTGTTTCATTTGTATTTGGCTCTTTTCGCTCACTTCACTTCATTCCTCATTTCGTTCCTATTTTGTTCCCTTTGTTTGTTCTTTTCTCGCTTTCATTGAAAAAGAACAAACAAAGTAAACAAAATATTCACTTCATTCCATAACCCATAAATGCTGTAGAACGAAATGAACTAAATTATAATGAATAAACACAACGCAGTGAAGAATGAACGAGGCGTGGTTTATTACATTAAAATTTAGGTCATTTCCCCTCATTTTGCTTCTTTGTTTCGCTTATTTCACGCTTCGTTTCTCTCATTGTAAATAAGCGAAACACAAAGAAACAAAATGAACACTCACTGATTTCGTTCGTAAATAGCTGGTTTGTTCCTCGCTTCACTCTCTTGTTCCCTTTGTTTGTTTTAATTAAATTTAACGAATGGCAAGTGAAAGAAGAGAACGCGTGTAGTGAGTTTAATTTAATACAAACAAAGGTGAACAAGAGAAAGAAGCGAGGGTGGTTTGTGTTTTGTTTCAATTAATTCGTGCTTTCACTCACTTCTTTCGTTACATTACAATTAATTGAAACAAATAAACAAACCACACTTCGTTCTTATAATCTTCTAATTGTAGGGTGTGTTGTGGTGTGATCTCTTTGTTCAATTACAATGAAAGGGAATGGAAGCGTGAATTGAACAAAGTGAACACAACACACCACGGTTGGACTGGAAGGATGTGGAGAGAATCCTAAAGGTAACAAAGAATCCTGGTAATC
>CAJNJA010011634.1:2572-13548 GCA_905231915.1 Symbiodinium necroappetens | reverse complement strand
TACTACTACTACTACTACTACTACTACTACTACTCTACTACTACTACTCTACTACTCTACTACTCTACTACTCTACTACTCTACTACTCTACTACTCTACTACTCTACTACTCTACTACTCTACTACTACTACTACTACTACTACTACTACTACTGACTGCAACGAGGATTCAGCTGTTGCTGCTGCTACTCCAACTCCGAAGCCTACTACGAGTACCGGTGTGGCTGCTGTAACGCTGGCATTCAAGATTGGGGTTCAGGGTTGGCGGTGGACTGTAGACAGTATAGACTGTCCGTCTGTTTCGTCCTGGCTTCTTGCGTGAAGGAGCGCGACCCAAAGCAAGAATGACACAGAACTCCAAAGCCCAGAAGCCCGAGCCCCTAAACCCTAAAAGCCCTCAAACCTAGAACCTCCAAGGATCAGGCCAAGAAACAGCTTCACCAAATGAGGGATGAAATCATGGCCAGCAGAGGTTTGCAGCTTGCTCAGCCGCTGGACAGACAGGAGAATCAGTAAGATGTCTTGAACCTCGGTTCTCCCGTCGTCTGGTGCTTTTGGTTGTAAGGGCTTGTAATATATCTATGGTATACTGGGCTTATAAGGAGTTATTAAGTAGGTAGTAAGTAACAAAGAGCCCTGTTTTGAGGGCTCCTTTAAGGATTTTCTTTTTCGAACGCCTTTTTCATTCAGCCCGGAGGTCGTGGAACGTCTGTTTCAGACAAGACGCCCTTTGCCCTAAACCATAAACCCTCAAACATTTAGGGTTTAGGGTTTAGGGGGACTTAGAAAGTGTAAGTGAAAGTAGGCACTGGAGGTATAACTACCCTAAATGGGATCCTATTTGGGGTAATTAGGGCTTCTATGATGCCCTCTAGCAGCTGTTATAGGCCACCTTCATACTAAAGCCTTTCTTGAAGTTGGTAGATCTTCAGCTGTGCCCAAGCAGCAGCGCCCAAAACAGAAGAGAGTAAAAGCCTACTACTTGAGAACCCTAGGCCCTAAACATTAAACCCTAAGCCTAAACCTGAAACCCCAAACCCTAAACATTAAGCCACAAAAAACCTAAAACCCCGAAGCCTTCAACCCTAAGACCCTAAGAGCAAGCCCCGGGACCGGGTGCAGGAGCTCGTTGGCCAGAAGGCTTGTTTTCCATTGCGATCCTCCCCTGCCGTCGTAGACCATCTCCTCATCAGTGACGGTTTAGGGTTTAGGGTTTAGGATGTAGGGTTTAGGTTTTGACGGCCCTTTTGGGTTTAGGGTTTAAAGTTTGGGGCTTAGCGTTAAGAGACCATCTGCTCAGCTCTGCGACCGGTGAAAAACGAGTATGAACTTTTTGGGCTGAGAGCTTGCGGCTTTTGGCTTCGCGTTTAGGGTCCAGGGTTTAAGGTTGGCCGTAAGGTATTCGGAACCCAAGAACCACCAAAGGAAAACACAAAACAAAAGATACCACTGAGCAACCTAGGTTCCATGTCTTGGATACCGTCTGTCTGTACCAGACCCAGAATCCACGTACACAGCAAAAAGCCAGCCGCCGACAGCGAGTGCTTCGTTGAAGCCCTGCTGCAGAGGTACATCCCCGCAAGCCCCGGGATTATGCTGCAGCCCACCATGAGCACAGTGCGCTGGTTCCATTCGTTGTCCTGGGTGTCGATTAGGGTTTAGAGTGTTGGGCTGAGGATGGATGCCGGCGTCGGAGCCCTTGCCGGCCTCACTCATCAGCGACTGGTGGCCCTTGCTTTCTCTGAGATGGAAGAATCCGAAACTAAGGAGTCTACAGCTAACCCCCAATTACCGGATCCATATTATGATATAGGACCCTGCAGGTACCACTACTTTTCTGCAACGTCCATGTCGAAACACATCGCACGAAGCCCTGATCCCAACAACAACTTTGCCCTGGCGTAAACTGTTTCGACACCCACCCTAAGGAGAAGTGGGATCGACTCTCCAACCTGAAACCCTAAATCCTAAATCCTAAACCTGAACCCTGAACCCTAAACCCTAAACCCTAAACCTTAAACCTTAAACCTAAAACCACCTAAACCCTAAACCCTAACCCCCGAGCCCTAAACCTTAAACCCTAAACCTTAAACTCTCCACCCTAAAACCCTAAACCTTAAACCCTAAACCATTAAAGCACTGAGCCCCAAAAAACCCTCAAAGCCAGAGCCCTGAGCCCTGAACCCTCAAATCTAACCGCCCAGACCCCGAACCCGAAATCCCACACCACGAAGCCCTCATAGTTTGTGGGGTTTAGGTTTAGGTTTAGGGGTTCAGGGTTTAGGGTTAAGTAGAACCAGCATTATAGAACCCAAAGCCCATTGAGGAGTGGCCACCCCAGCAATGAAAAGCACATTCAAACACAGAACCTCGGCCGTACTGTAGGGTTCCTCGTGCAGGGTTTATCGCTTCTGGTTTTCCGTGTTTAGATGCAATACGGTCACAGTACCAAGTTTTATACGACTAGTGAGGTTGTTGTTGCTGTGAGTGTCCATATGTGTTTTCTTGTAATCGGTATTGTTCGTATGATTAGGAACTTTTGTGTTTCTCGTCTTAAAACCATGATTTTATGTAATTAGCCTTGCTAGTACTGCATGCATTCTTACTATTGATATTGTTATCATTACTGTTACTACTACGGCTATTGTGTTGCTTATTATTACTACTGCTATTGTTACTGTTCTGATCAATCACGGGTTCAGGGTTTTTAGGATGTGGGCTTTAGTTCTTGTCATCGGTTTTCAACGGCTTTTGTAGGGATCTTAGAACGCTTCTACCGGCGCCCTTCTTCCAGAAGGGTTCTTCCAGCATTCTTTGAAAGGCTTCTAGGGTTCGTGTGTTTTGTGTTGGCTGTGCTGGGGGGGAGGGGGTGTGGTGGCCCATGGCTTCGGGTTGAGGGCTACGGTTTCAGAGTCTGTTGAAGATCTTAAGGGATGCATTTGATATTGGGTCATTAGAAATAGACGGGGACTGTCAGGGGTCTAGTAGAAGCTCTATGAGACCTCTAAGTACAGCGAGTCTCCAGAAAAGCCATGATCAGCCAAGAGATGACCACAACAGTGCCGATCCGCAGCATCGCTTTCAGAAGCATGCAGAAGACCTTTGTTGCCCTAAACCCTAAACCCTAAACCCCCAAACCCTAAAACCCAAAACCCCAAAACCTAAACCCTAAAACCCTAAACCATGAAACCCTAAACACGGTTTAGGCTACTCCAGAGGCTTCATGTCTTTTCAGGTAAGATCCACTCATGACCCTAAGCCCCTACGGAGTCTGATACGGCTTTGTAGATGGAGGATCCCTGGTGGGCTCTTTCTCGGGACAAAGAACTTGCGGGGCTCGATACGAGCTTCTGCAATTCAGCAAGACCTGCAGCAGCCTAGGAACCCCTACTCTAGTGTGGTGCATGCTCCCTGCCCCTAAACTCTGAACCTTAACCCTCAACCCAAAACCATGAAGCCTGCACCCTAAACCTTAAACCCTTCACCCTAGACCCTAAACACCAAAGGCAGGATGGCTTTAAGGATCTAAAGGATTCGGGTTTAGGGCTTTCGGACTTTATGGGATTTAGAATGTAGGGTTTGGGGATAGGGTCGAGTTGCCTCAAACCGTCGGCACATGGGTTACAACACGGGTATGCCGAGGCAAAGTGCTGATCCTGTTTATAAAGGAGCCTGCAGAGACGCAACAGGATGTTGTCGGTGAGTTATAGTCTAAAATAGGAGCTTTAATGCATAGAATAGGGCTTTGGGATAGGCTATACTACAAATAGAACAAGGAATCCCCAAAACAGTATCGGTAATTATTTTACTCAACTGTAATACTTAATGATACAATAATGAATCCTACAAAGACTGCTGCTACGCATGAAGGCTTCTATATTTATTCAAATTTAATTAGGCTTTGGGATCAGGGGTGCTGGGGGTGGGGTGTGGGGGCTTACTTGGAGGAGCCAGGTTCATAGCAACCTATGGGCCAGACCTGGTCGGTAGTAGATTTATTGGAATTGTCGCGAACTCCAAAACCCTAAGCCCTCTTTACATCCCTGAACACAATAGCCCTTAACCCTCAACCCCCTGCGCCAATGGTTTACAGTTGATAGAGTCTTAGGATTTTTTTCTAAGGGTTTAGGGTTCAGGAATTTCACGGAAATTTCACGGTCTAGGACTTCCGGATTTGGGATTTTCGGGCCAAGGTTCGCCGGTTAGGTTTAGTTGGAGCCTACCTGAATGCAAGAAGCGCAAACTGTGGAATCGCCTAAAGCCCGAAGACCATGAAGGGGTTGGGAATTAAGGGTAAATATCAGACACAAAACCCTTATTTAGCCCACGAGGCCGCACGAAGCCCTGCTCGCGAAGACTCCAACCCTGGCCCTACGTCGTCGACCCGAACCCCTAAACTGGGCTCTTGTTAAGGAATTTAGTTTACAGTCACCATAATAGGGATCTATTGTAAACAATAGGGTTTCCTTGTTATGGTAACTTAAATTGAACCCCTAAACAAGAACCCAGTAAATCCTACACCCCAGAGCAGAAATCGCACAGCCTTAGTCCCAAACCCGATCTCCAAAACGACTCGGCCCCGAAACCATTCTAGTACCCTTACAGGACACCGGAAAGCAACCTTTAATGGAACCCCAAGGTTTCTAGGTCCAAAAGATCAAGGACCAGTGGCTCCGGAAATCGTGTTTTGCCGACCTTCCTGGGTACTTCTGCTGTGGCTTGAGGCCTCTTCTCGCCAATCCTCGTCCTGTCACGATTCAGGCCTAGAATGGGTTTAGGGTTCAGGGTTTAGGGCTTGAGGGCTTAGGAGTTTATGGTTTGGGGCCCAGGGTTCATCGTTTGGGGGTTTTGGTGTTTCCCACAAAATCCGATACCCCCCCCCCCCAATACGTGTCGAATTGGCACATAACGAATACACTTCAACTCATACTGAGAATCCATACTCAGTATGATCCCTGTATACTTTATGTCAGTATACTCCGGAGTTCAGAGGAATTGGGCTCCGTGAGTGTGTGTGAGTCTTGTTCGCTTCAGGACTTCCCGGTCAGGAGGATTCCGGGGCTTGGGCTTGAAGAGCTCAGGGTTTAGGGTTTAGGGCTTTAGGGTTCCAGGGTTTTGGGGTTTAGGGTTTCTAGTTGCCTTACGCGTTGGGATTTCGATTTTTGGGTTTAGGGCTCCGGTTTTGCTTTCAGGAGTTGTGAACCCTGCGCACAGAAAAGCCCTGCAGGGTCTACTACTCAAATCACAGCATTATGCCAGTATGCTATGGAAACCGGTGGTGCCAGACAACGTTCGCCCAACACCCTTAGCTCTCAAGCAACGAATGATTGAACGTTCATCTAAACCCTAAACCCTAAATTAACCTAGGGTTTAACACCCCTGATCCGCCTCAACCTCCAACCGCTTCCAACCCAACAAAAGCCTAACTCTGGACACTAAACCCTGCGCTCAACTCCTAAAACTTAAACACCCTCCCTTCTTGAACAATCATGTCATCGAGCCCCTTCAACCGTCCCATGGGGGGATGAGGGGGTGGGGTTGAAACATTTTGCGCTGGTACTTCTTATCGTTCTTATCGTCCTTGGCATAATAAAAAAACACCCCAAAAACCTCGTCTCATTACCTTGGCCTCCATACAGAGCCCTAAACCCCAAACCCTCGATGACTAGACCCCATAAACCCTGAACCTGTTCCGGAAAAGACACTGAATCCGCGTGGAGGACTCCACTTCCTTTACTATTTAGGTCTTCGGGGTTTCAGGCTACGGTTTGGAGGGCTTATATGGGTTCGATACACGTTCTGCAAAGGATCCATAAGTGTTCGATGAGCTTTCTATTAGCGCTTGAAGGTTTGGAGTTGTTGAGTCTCACCGTCTCACCTTTGTAGGTCGCCCCATTGCCACTGGAAGCGGCAGCTCCTCCAAACTAATGGGTTCAGGGCAGAATGCAGGACCCCAATAATGAATAGAGTCTGGGGGCATGTTGTAGTATAGCTATACTAAGGAAACGTCCCTAAGGAAAAATTCTTCACAACTACAGCAGGAGCTGTCGGGAGTATATAGCCGCACACTTCTTATAGTCGCACACTTCGAGGAAACCTAGAACAAAAGGCTGATAGTTGTTGAACGTTGAGAACCCTGTACTATGCCCTGTACCCAAAAGCCCCAAACCCTAAACCCTGAACCCTAAACCCTCAAACCCTGAACCCTAAACCCTACACCCTGAACCCTAAACCCCAAACCCCGAACCCTAAGCCCTATACTGGGCAGCGTCGGGCTCAGGGCTTGAGGACTTGGGACCCTCAGCTGTAGGGCATCGAGTTAGAGGGCTTCGGATAGGGCTTAAGGTTAGGGTTTGGGGATTGGGTTTTGGGGCTTGGGGTTTAGGGTTTTGGGGTTTTGGGGATTGGGGCTAAGGGATTAGCTGCTAGGTTTGGTTCTACAGATTGTCATGTATACTACAGTAGAGTACAGTATAGTACCGTATGATATACCACAGTATAGTAGCATAGCATAGCAAGCATAGTATAGTATAGTATAGTATAGTACAGTAGAATAGAGTACGGTATAGTATGTATAGTATAAGAGTGGTAGTATAGTATAAAGTATAGTACGAAGCTCTCAGGTCAGGCCACAATAGCGCGGAAGTATGACTCGGAAGGACCAGGGCTTCGTTGAGAGGTGGGGTTTAGGGTTTTGGGTTGTTTAGGGTTTGGGCTCCGGGTGGAAGGTTTTGGGGTTCAGGGTTTATTAAATTATAGAGGGAGATCGAAAAGCTTCGACAATTGATACCAGTAGCATTGTCAGTCTGACCGTGCCGCGAAAGCCGGCTGTATACCAAAAGCCAGTTTTGTTTGTTCAGCCCCAATGTCAGAGACAATCCCATTCAGCGTTAATGACATGGAGTAAAGAAAGCAGCTAGGGACCCCAGTGTGGACCCTAAAAAAGCTTCCAGAAAGACCCCGAAGCCAGAAATGCCTAAGTTTAGAGGAACCCGATCTTCACCCAATAACCCTCAGCTCCAAGAGGCCTCTATGTTGATCACAGTATGAGGCTCGCCCTGATAGGAGCAAGTCCACGGAGGCCCGTTCGGTCGATAGCTTAGGGGGGGGCGGCTCCTTAACAACAAAAATAAAGAAAAAGACGAAGAAGAAGAATCATAATTTCAGCAGGCATATTCCTTATCCAGGACTATTGAAAGATCTGGGAAAGAAAAATCCGAAGCAGTCTCCTCGGATGGAATGACTTGCAAGTCTCCAGGGGTTGCGGGTGGCTCCGCCATGCCAGCTCCACACATAATTTCGCCGCAACCAACTGGGCGGCCCTGCGTCCTATATAGACCCTAAACCCCAACTTCTGCTTCGGGCTACATCAAGCCTGCTCCCACAATATGGCTTTCTGGCTTGCGAAGGCAACCTATTCGGGACGTTATTCCAAACCCCGAACCCTAAAACCATACGGCATCATACAGCCCTCACAAACTCGTATGGAAACCCTTTACGGAAACATAACGATTAATGTTCCTACTTACTAGTTATTCGAGGCCCTACATGACACCCTGAAGCTGTGTGCGATGTCGACCCCTATTCTGGGGTCCAAGGGCCTTGGTTGGGGCTCGAGCCAGCACGAGTTTAGGATTCAGGGCTTTTGGGTTTAGGCTTCGAGTTTAGGGCTTGCAGCTTTGGGCTTTTTAGGGCTTATAGAGCTTAGGGTTTCGGGAGTAGGGCGCCCAACCCTCAACAGTATACGAACCCGGAAAACCTTGTACTACTGTTGATGATACAAATCCTGCACTACCTTTAAAGACCCTAAACTTGTTACGGGTTATGCAGGATTTATATCATCAACCGTAGAGCCCTTCATCCTTGGATCCTGACTGCCCCTCAAAAAGTGACCTTGCATTCGCGGAAGCCCCGCTAAGGGGACCGTGAGAGCATAAGTTTAGGAGGATGCGAGGTCTATGTTGCAGACCTTGGGGCTTCAGGGCTTTACTGCTTTGGGGCTTTAGGAAACTTGGAGAAGCCGTGCCAAATACAAGTGTTTAGGCTGTTTAGGGCTTTGTTTTTAGGGTAAAAGCCGATAAACAAACCGATGAAACCCGCTATAAGACCCCTGCGAAATAGGCCTTTGGGTAATGTAAGGTCCTGAACAATTAGCAATGTATTCCAGAAGGTTCCTTGATGTGCTTACAGTACAAAACCAAAAGCCCTGTTCGAGCTTAGGCCCATGCTGAAACCCCATAAACCTCGTAAAACCCTTTGGGGAATTAGGGCTTAGGGCCTTAGGGTTTAGGCTTTAGGGTCCGGGAGGGTTTGGGGGTTTAAAGGTTTAGGGTTTAGAAATGTTTAGGACGAAGGACGAAGGGTTTCGGGTTTTGAAGTTAGGAGCCAGGACTGATGGGGTGTAAGGCTTAGCAGCTTAGCACAGTAGGACGATGCGGGTTTGGGGTTTTAAGGTTAGGAACTAGTTTGACCTAAGACTGGCTAGGACTCAGGGTTTATAGGGTTTCGGACGAAGGTTAAGGCTGACAGCTGAAACCCGAAAGTTCCTCCACTGCTTCTGAGCCCTCATCTGCAGACCCCGCCGCAGCAGAAGTAACCCGCTAAGCTTGAACCCTAAACCCCACACCCTGCCCTGAAGCCCGATTAAACCTCCCACAACCGAACCCTAACGGCCCTAACGGTCCCCGGACAATGAACGCTAAAGGCCCCGGAACCTGAACGCACCATCAGCACCCTAGACCCTCCGAAAGACACCCCAGCAAGGCACCTTGGCGTTCTCCCGTTCCACCCGTCGCTGGTCGTTGGCATCCCGGTGCGCGGCATAACGGCGGTCGGCCTCTTCGATGCGCTTGAGGACATCCTCGGCTCATTGCGAGATGATAGATGGTCAGGAAACCTTCACCAATTCGCATCTGAATCTTCGAAACCCTAAACCCTAAACCCTTAAGCCCTAAACCCTACACTTTAGAAGCACCCATAATCCCCACAAAAGCCTATGAAAGCCTCTCTATAAGCACCTATGAGGTACCCCTGCAGATTCCTAAACACTCAAAACGCTACAGCCGTTGCTTTACGGCGTCGAAGGATCCGTTGGCCAGCCTTGCCGGCTCTTCTCGAGGAGCTCCTCTCGGAAAGTGTGATACCGTTGAATGATATGACATCCTGCAGTACCTTACTTAAGGACCCTAAACTATGGGAATTGTGGTATATTCCTTACTATGGGTACTGCAGGATTGATAATTTATATCATCAACCGTAGGAGTTATGGGCGTAGGGTGTAGGGTTTGGGGTGGCTGTTGGAATTTCCGGAGGTTTGAAACTGAAAACTTGTTCGGAGCTCATGGAGGCTGTATAAAAGCGGGGTTGTGAACTTTTCTTCTGGGTTCTTGTTGGTCGAAAACTCCTTCCTTCTACACTTTCAGGCATGTTGCTGCATTAAAGCCGTTATGGCTTATCTGGATGCGGGGTGATATAGGGCGTAACTAAAGGGCTTTTTGTGATTGCGGTTAAAGCTAGGTATTCATTGCAGTGCCACGCTCGGCTGTGACGTTGGTTCACCTCCGTACCTCACAAGCTTCTCAAAACTTTCAATGGCTGCGTCGAAACCCAAACCCAAAGCCCTAAATCCCTAAAGCCTACATCCTGCATCCCCAACCCGAACCCTAGACCCTAAACCCCAAACCCCTAGACCATAAAACCTTCAACGCCGGCCCCATAGAGCCCTGCGAAACCAAAAGCCCTCGTCCACTGAGACTCCATAACCTCTTGTGGCTTAGGGAAGATAACTTTTTCTGATCTACAGCAATATAATGACAATAGTAATAGTATAACAATAATAACGATAACAAAAAGCAATGATTATTCGTAATAATGATTACTACAAATACTATAATGAATATCAGTAACCCTAAACCCCTAAACCCCCAAACCCCTAAACCCCAAAACCCCCTAAACCCTAAATAGTCACTGGGGGAGTCTCGGGGCCCGCCCTCATCCCGCCGCCCGCTTCTCGGCCTTGGCGGGATGTAGCTCCGTCAGCGCGCGCCGGGGCGCGTCCATGTGCAGAAGCGCTTCGGCTCTGACCTGGGGGGGGTTAGGGTTTAGGGGTTTAGGGTTTAGGGCTTTAGGGGTTTAGGGTTTAGGGGTTAAGGGGTTTAGGGTTTAGGATTTTAGGGGTTTAGGGTAGTTCATGCTTAGAGGGTCGGGGGACTTAGAAAGTAGGTCAGAAGTAGCCTAGACGGAGTCCTAGCTAATTGGGGTTATCATACTTAAGACTCTAAGCTAGCTGCTTACTTACTACTTACTATGTCCCCCGACCCTTCAAGTAATCTCGGCACGCCGGAAAAACATAGGATCCCTTTCATGGTACTTAGAACTATACCTAATACCTACTTGCTAAGTCCCCCTGAACCCTTCAAGAAACCCCGCAAAAGTAGGGCTCGTTTTTCCGGGCTGACTACGTACTTACGAAGTTCCCCGATCCTCCCACGCCCGAAAAAACCGGGGGCCCCAGCCAGATAGCAGGTGGCCACCTCCCAGGGCCTGATCCGGCGGCCTGGCAAGCGCCCTATATATAGGGGCTGTAGGGGGGGGGGGGCTGTGAGAAGTTTTTGGATTCTTTAAAGGTTTGAGGATTTAGAGATTTAGGGGGGCAGGGGTTTGGGGAGCTTCAGGCTTAAGGCTCATTTAAGCGTTCCTTGAAAGTAGTTGTAATGGGTTCGTAAGGCGTTCCTCGCTAGTGGGCCTGTTGGAACAACCGTCGCTGCTGGGTTCGCAGCATCTCCTGTTAAGCTCCTCTACGAACGGCTTCGTTGAGCCCGGCCGCAGGTTTTCCANNGCTACAGCCGGTGCTTCTGATGATGATGAGCCGCTTTGGGTACTCAAGGGTTCGAGGTGCTGGAGGGTTGACAAACTGACACGGCCTGCCCTGCTATTAGGTACCAGCCTAGACCCAAAACCCCAGAACCCTAAACCC
>CAJNJA010011631.1:17900-38887 GCA_905231915.1 Symbiodinium necroappetens | reverse complement strand
AGCAGTAGCAGTAGCAGTAGCCGTAAGCGTGCCAGACGGAGCTCCAACCCTTTCGGGCCTCATCTGACTTCTGTAGGGGACCTTAAGGGACTATCATGGGGATCCATTCCCCCATTCTCTACTAAGAACCAGAGAGTCATTGGTGGGGGTGGTGATCGAAGAAAGCTTACTACTGGCAAGTGATTCAACCAAATGTTCTGGGTGTCGCGTGTCTGACAAATAGTTCCTCCTTGCCAGACGCAGCTTGCTGGTGCCGCGGCAGCAAAGGGTGCTGCGGCCGGCTGCAAAACGGCGGGAGTGAGTGAGGCCCGGTGAGGGGCGAGGTAAACTCTGCACTGGCCTGAAACCAAGGCAGATAGTCTCCAGAGGTTTAGGCTGTCTCTCACTAAGTTCATTGCACATTATGCATTGCAATATGCAGCAGTCAATGCAGCTACACATCTTGGAGTCTATTCACATCGTGACCAAGGGCCTTGCCAAGAGCATCGTTAACGGCATGGTGTCCGCTGGACGAACAGCTTCTTCTGCCGCTGACTCGGCAAAGGACTCCAACCGAAGACCCAGTGCTCACCTAGTCTTCTTCAACTAAGCAAAGTGCTGTGTCGAAGGAGATGCTGCGGCTGGAGACTGCAACCCAAAGAACTGTCAAAGTAGATGTCACCGTCGACTTGATCAAGGAGTATCCTGGCTGACATGACGCGGTGAGTATATGGGACCCATATTAGCCCCATACATACCCTGCTTGCTCCTTAATCTTAAGATTCGCACTGTGTGTCCGAATCGCCTGTCGTGCAAGCTTCCGCGAATCTCAAGAATTTTAGATCGACAAGCCGCAGTTTTGTTGAGAAAGTTCAGCAGCTGCATATACGTAAATCCCTATGCAAGCATGTCGTTCCCTGTAGTTTTCCACAAATCCCAAAAAACAGGAAGCATCCTACGAGCTTCAGAGTCAGTAATTCTGACCGAATCCGAGAATAGGGTAAGCTTCCACAAGCTTTGTATTGGTAAAGGAAGTCCGAGGGGGACTCTGTACTGCAACACTGGCTACGAATCCTTGCTACTCAGGCCACAGTTGTGCCACGATCAAACACTGGCGCATATCATGAGCATGGATTCGCATACAGTATATCTACATATATAAGCTACCTCTTTTTGTATGCACTGATATCTACTAATATCCACGAATGCGTACTCGTACATTTACATATGCATATTAGCAAACAAATGCGCCATATGTACATGTATGTGTATGTCTGTCTGAGTTCTGTCCGTCTGTCTGTCCGTCTGTCCGTCTGTCTGTCTGTCCGTCTGCCCGTCTGTCTGTCTGTATGTATGTATGTGTGTATATGATCAGAACGCCATGAACCCCTAATCTGCTCGTTTCATGAGCACAACTACTTCCAAGAACTGCAGAAGCTTAAGCCCTTCCGACCCACAGAACCCGTACGCACTACTCAGGCCCAAAGATTTGGTGTAGACCCAAAACAATAAGATCCTTACTACAATAGGACCCCTAACAGGGGACCCATAGTTTTCTGGATGCCCATGATGGTGTATAGGTGTACTGTATAGCGGAGCTGCATAGGAACGAGTCATTGACAAACATGTGGGCTGCAATGGCCGCATCTAAATCTTCAAGATGTTTGGAGCTTGCGTCCGGATTTCACTCCCACAAGCGACAAGCTAGCCCAAGATGACGTAGACCCAAGGATGGCAGGTTGCTGGACCCGTGTAAGAGACTGCATACCGAAGCTCATGCAAATCAGGCCCAATGTTCACACACCCTAAAACCCCAACCTCTAAACCCAGTTTCTCTGTTGGGGGGGGTTCTTTATCAGCTGACTCCATCATCCTTCTAGCCCATGCCCCTGACTTAACCTCTGAGGTCCTGAAGAGAAGCAAGATGGTAGATGCACTTATTTGTCCACCGGAGTCTTATTGTTACAAACCTTCACTGATTCACGGCTTTTGCGCGTGATTCGGATCAACGGCTTTGAGGCTGAATGTCGAAGAAGTGTCAGCTGCTGGAATGCATTTACGCATTGTCAACTGCCCAGCAGTCTGGTGATGTCTCAGCGAATGTCTCTTGCTGCTGCAGGGTTGCGGGTCGCGATGGTTGCGTGGTTTCCATTCTTCCGGTCGGCGATTCGAGCTCCCTACCGAAAGAAGAAGGGCGAAAACATCGCGGTACTTCGGAGATGCTCGCGAGCCCTCCTTCGGTTGCGTGGCTCTCTGCTCGTGGCAGAAGCACGGACATGCCCTGCCCCCTCATCGATCTAGGGCTCATGCTGATGCGAAGAGCGCTCTCGCATGTCAGATGCTCGTAACCTAGCAATGGCCGGCTTGAAACGAGCTCAACATGCTTCCGCAATCGATGCTCCTACCAGGGATCAAGAAGCAACAGAAAGCAGCACATGCACCTGTACAGGAAGCAAGAAATACTTGCCAGGGAAAGACTCTCCGCACATCTTGGTTGCGCGATGTTGCTCGACAAAGAAAAGACCGCAGAGGCGCACATCCACCCACATGCACACGTCGCTAGATTGTTGGCGATATTGTGTTGCTTCTGTCATTTTTCCTATTGATTCTCGCAACTCCGATGAGGAATAACATCGAGTCCGTCTGACTGTCGCGCGGCCGTCGCTGGGACAGTCTTCTATGCTTGTGATGACAGTTGTGGTGGTTCTTGTTGCTGTGATTAGTACAGACGTCGTTTGGTCTGCTTGGGCGCATTGTGACACAATGGCAGGTGCCGACGGGTAAACGGATAACAGCTATGCGCCAAGCATTTGCACCCGTGCCCCTGAGGTCGTGATCAAGGATTTCCGCACGGATGTTGCGCTTGCAGAGATGATCCTCTCTGTCAAGACATTCCGTGGCTTCGTGCTCCTGCGGCACTCGTCTTCCGCTGTTTGCCCGCCCCACTTTGCTTGTTCTGCCTTTCACATTTCCCTGTGTTTCCTGTGGTGCACTTTCCGCTGGTGTCTTACTATATGTGCAAAGTGCAAAGGAGAAGCAGCTAGGTCAGTGACTAGCCCTTTTCTGTCATGCAAAAGCCCTGCTTCGGTCTTCTGACATGTACCTTGCCATGGAGCTTCGTTGCGTTTGTTTCGCTACTCCTCCCGAGATTTCATCACTAGGTGTGGATATTCCAAAAGAGTCTGTAAAGGATGTGATAACCAGCCAGCAAAAAGTTGCGATCCTTTTGTCATACTTCTGCTCTGGGGTGAGTACTGAAGAGATGGGCTACATGTAGCGTGTTTCGCAGTTCTGAGAATGTGGAAACTGAGGTGGAGCGAGCAATCTCGGCCAAAGCGAGCGAGATTGCCACGAGGCACATGTCCTAGTCCCTCGTGTGTAACTTGTTTCTCCTGACCGCTGGAATCTAAGCAATCTGCCGCTTGCAAAGCGATGCCGGCTGTGTTGGAAATCCTTCGCGGATTTTTCGTCTGATCAGTGACAAACACAGACCACAAGCAGTCACTAGCAGTCCCATGTGGTAGCCTTTCTCTCGTTCGTGCAGGATGGCAAGACAACGGACAGACCGGCTCTTCAACAAAGTGAGCTGCTGCTGTTAATGCTGCTTGCTTGCGAAGCTATGCGAAGCTGGCGCGGATGCCGTTCCCGGTCCAAAGGACGACGTGCATCCTCGGAGGTTATTTGGACCCGATTTTAAACAGCTGCAAACAGCAAAAGCTGACTTGCTGAATCGGCATCGAACAAAGTCTTGATTGTTGTGTGTTTTTGCAGTGAGGGGAGGAAGGAAAGCAGAAGCAGAAACACCCAAACCCCTGATGGTAAACAGGATAAACAGGATGCCAGACTGCATCGGCATAAATTCTAGAAGGAGTGGTTTGGCACATGCTGGAGTTCCGGGCTCTGGAATCAAATCGTGGCGCAGGCATTGGTGCGGGCTGCAGCAGCAACAGCAGAGGCACACACCGCGTCTGCAGGCGGTGCCGACGTGCTGGGCAGTCTATTGAAAGAGGACATACCAGCTTCAGACGAGGACGAAACTAGTGCGCGGAGTCTGCGCATAGCTGCTGCATTGCATGGCTTGTCGCAGTGCCCCGATGAATTTGTGAGCCCGTGGATACACCTCGTGGTGCGCCGGCTGGACGACCCCTCACCCAACGTACAGCATGCAGCGAAGGTCGCTCTTGGGTGTGTAGGCAGCTCTTGCGCCGATTCGATTGCAGAAGGCCTCAGCACGGAGGATCCCTTACTCCGCGCAGGCTTGGCTCGTGCTCTTGGCTACGTAGGCTGTCCAAACGCACTACCTTATACCAACATGCTGGCGAAGTTGTTGGACAGAACCGTTGAGACACATGCAGAAGTTCGAATCGCTGCTGCAGAAGCACTTCGTACACTTGGAGCTGAAGCAGGAAAGTCCGCTGCATCTGCTCTGACAGACTACCTGCTACTCTGCGAAGGTGAGACAGGATCTCGAGAGATGGAGGCGGCCCAAAAGGCTTTGGTTGGTTTGCAAGATGTGACTCACGAGCTGCTACCTCGAATTCTCGGGGATCCGCGTCCGGAAATGAAATGTGCTGCACTGGAAATTTGCGAAGCGCTCGGGAGCGTCGGAGCAGAGTTGGTCGATGGCATTGTCGAGTCTGCAAGTTGCCCGGATGACCTAGTGAGGCAGCGCACGGTCCAGGCGTTGAGTGTGGTTTCCAATGCGGTCATTTCCAACAAAGTTCTTCCCAAGCTTCTGCAGGATCCAAGCCTGCTGGTCTCGAAGATGGCAGTAGCAATGGCGGGTAAGTTGGGAGCTTCTGCAGCCACTCACGCGATGGCTGTGGCAAGACATTTGACCAGCTTCGATCCGGATCTTAGGAGAACGGCTGCGCAGTCCTTGGGGCAACTGGGTCAGCTGCCAAAAAGTGTTGCCAAAGATATTGCATCAACCTTCAAGTCTGAGAAGAGGGAGGAGGTGAGGAGGCTGCTGATCCAAGCCTTGGCAGCTCAAGGCCCCGGGCCCCAGTGCTTTGCAGACTTTCCAAGCAGAATCCTTTGCTAACGCGAAGCTTTGCAGGAGCAGCGGCCAGCCCCTTTGGGCAGCTCTTCCACACAAATCTCAAGGCTCAGCCTGCCCAAAGGCCTGACTGAAGCCTCAGACTTTCCTGGTTTCCACGAGGACCCGTCCGTGCCCATGCGTGCTGCCTGCATTCACGCTCTCGGATGCATCGGCGAGGGTGCAGCTGGGGCCTTAGACAGCAAAGGCACCTTGCTCGCCTTGTCGTGTGCTTATGACTGTCTTCCACTGGAAAAGCGCTGCCTCGTCAACTTGTCAACAAGCCTGCAAACCCACCAACCACCCCAGGCCGACCATGCTCCAACGGTCGTATCGCTTGCGCTGGCGGATGAAGACGACAGTGTGCGACAAGAGGGAGTTCAGGCATCGGGCTCTGATCTCAGTGGTAGCAACGCTTGCATCCTCCGCGACCTGTAAAAGGCCCTAGGCCAACTTGGACGACCTGGAATTTTTGCACTTGCTGCACGCCTGGAGGACCAGCTATTTAGTTGTGCTGGATTTGAGTGATGTTGTGCGAGCTGTAGCAGTATGAACGACACGAGCGCAAAGCAAGCCGTACGTGGTCTTGTCGGCTTTGCGCAGACCTCTGAAGCCCAGGATCCAAATGCAGCGAACCGACGGTCTGTTTTGGAGGCATGGGAATTGGGAGGGACCGGAATGCGCTTGCACCCACCAAGTGCATTCTGGCATCAGAAAGGCCTTGCAAGTCCTGTGCAAGCTGCCGGTGACCCAAGAAGCTGGTCCAGCAGTGATGCGGGCACTGAAGGATTCGAGCTGCTTGGTGAGATCTCTGGCCCCGGGTTGCGTTCACCAGAAGTAGCACAAGTTTCGCACTTGCTGCAGTGTCCAAGTGAGAGGACAGCACACCAGAAGTGCGCGGCGCAGCATGCATGACGCTTGCCCTTCTTGCGGCCGAGCAAGTGGCGCAGGTGCGGGCTTTTCACATCTTCGGACTCTGCTTCCGATGTCTCACGGCCTACTGTCGCAAAATCTGCAGGAATCCGCTGACGGACAACCGGCAGAGAAGGCCGAGGAAGAGGACCGAAACTGGCTCGAGCTTCCAAGGTCATCCATCTTTGCACCTCTTGCTCACATGAAATTCAAACGAAGTCTTTGCATTACTTCCCCATCTCGAGAGCAAGGTAGAGAAGAAGTTACGAGCGACAGGACAAGCTGTATCAACTCAAGGTCGAGAGCGGCCTCGTTCGCAGAAGGGGTACCGACCAGGCTAGGCTGCGAGATCGCCTGGATCTCCTGTCTTTCTATGTAGCGGTGTAGGGTTTAGGGTTTAGGGGTTTAGCGGTTTAGGGTTTCGGGTTTTCTATGTTGTATGATGATGATTCTGGTTGCAGTCGACGCCAGGAAGTTGGAACATGAGTCTCCTCATGCTCTTTGTCTACGTAGTTATGTTTCAACCTTCTGGGGTTCACCATATGATGTTTTTGATGATTAGTAGTGCCCGTGGCAGTAGAGGCAGCCAGAGTCATTGTCGTTGTAGTGGTCCTAGTTGTCGTCGTGGCGGTGGTAGTAATCCGTTATTGTTGCTAGTTGTGATTCTTCTGAATTGTATGTCATGTCGGCGTCCGGAGCGTGTCCTGTGATTCTCCAGCGCCAGTGTTTTTTCCGCAGCCGGGCGCGAGGCAATGCTCGTGGCGAACAAGTTGGCAGGCCTGCTGGAAGAAGACGACAGCCCCGAGGCCGCGGGGCACGTCGAGCAAAATGTAAATCCCAAACCTCGCTCAGCATCCAGTAGTACCTCCTCCGGCTGTGTTCCGATTCCAACTCGAGTTCCCTGGAGGTCCAGGCTGGCTGCCTCCATGGGCTACGCGCAGTGGGGCCGAATTTTGCAGGTCCTCACGCGCAGGTTCGGGGCTCAAGGTCCGTTGGCTCTGAGCCGTGGTTCTTTACATCCGAGGCTCTTGCAGGGTTTGCTGGTGCGAGCTCGCCAGACTTCAGGCAGACGGCCTGGGGCCAAGCAAAGCTTCCGCGGTATCGGGCAGAAGAAGGCTTGAGGCGATCGGGCCTTAGCTTCGAGTCGCTTGCCAGGACAGTGGGCAAACGAGGAAGTGCTAAAATTGTCATGCGATAATCGGCTCTTGCACATTCTTAGAAGCATCTCGGCTGACGCCATGAGCGACCTGAACTATCGATGGGCGGACGTTCAGACATGCCGCATGGAATAAAGGCTTGGGAAGTTACACTCAGGTCCTGCTGACCCTCGGAGGTTTACAAGAAGCAGCAGTGCCATTCGTGCGCTCTTCAGAAATCCCCTCCCAAATTTTAGGAGGGCCAAATGAATGTCCACATTCCAAGGTGGACTTGCTGGTCTCCCACCTTGGAGTCGAGGGAAAGGGAAGCGAGGTTGGGTCGCAGATCCGTAGATCCGTTGAAGTCACGCGTTTGAAGTCTCTGAAGGAAGATGTGGAAGTCCAGACTGCAGCGGCCACGGCTCTGGCAGAGTTGGGTCTGCCAAGGGCTCAGATCGGCTCATGCTTTGCTGCCTTGCACCATCATGAATCATGATCATGGGCAACAGATCAACTGGTACATAGGATCGAAGGAGCTGCATCAGAGAGTCATGCAAAGCGCTGTTTTTGTCTGGAGGCCGCCTTCGAAATAACACAATGAGCCTCGTGTAATTTGGCAACATGTTTTCCTCAACGCCGTTTCTCTTGCAAAATGATCGCTGGGGGAGACACACTAGATCGTGATGTGGATTCATCATGACTCATCCATCTCATCACGCCCCGTTACAAATCCCAATGTCACACTGGGCTCCTGAGGTTTACAAATCTTTCTGAACCATCGCCCCTTTCACTCCCAGGGACCCGGATCTGCTGTAAATCACAACGGCCTTTCCATTTGCACACAGCTGCACGAAGAGGAGAGAGGTGATGCCTAGAATAAGCTTCAGGTTAGCTGTGTCCGCTGCGCCTTTACTGGCTCACCGGCTGTTCAGCACCTGGCTTACACTTCAGAGTTGCGTTGATCTCCGTGCTTTCGCATGTCAGCCATGAGCTCCTGGCAGAGGCGGCTCAACTACCCACACCAGTGATCCACAGGAGATCGGTTTCAGACTTGTGTAAGCTGTGTGCCCGTTCTTAATGGCTTGTATGCCTTGAACTTGAAGGAAATAGCAGAACGCAAGCATCCAGGCTGCAGTGTGCAGTCTAGTGGTGCCGATTGCCCTGTCCACCTGACTTCTTCGCAAGGGGTTCTTGATGGAAGTCAAGGTCACCATTATTTTTCAATTTCAGGAATACTAGATACAGCCACCTGCAAGTTCATGCAGATTCTGCAGCTGTTCTTCTCGCGGAGTCATTGGTCGTTTGCCCCATGTTCACATCTAAGGCAAGCTGCTCGATTCACTGTGGCATCTGCGCTCAGTCCTGCTTGTGACTCAGACTACACCTCAGGCTGTGCCAGGTCCATGTCGGAAACCCTAAAACCCCAAAACCCTAAACCCTAAACCGTTACTGAAGGCAGAGCCCAGCGGATGCCAGCAGCGACCGGGCCCCCGGAAGAGCCGAAACGACTGGGAAGCTTGGCAGCTGGAGCCTCGGATCTTTCGACCCTTTCGCTTTAGAACTTTACGAGTATAGCTACATTATATATTATATATTATATATTGTATATTATAAAGAAAAGCTGTAAGAGCGTCGGGCGAGATTCGAAGCGAAAGAATGGCCCTCCGAGGATGGGTCCTGCAAAGTCTAGGGCTTGCGAGAGCACCACAGCTTGTTCGGTCTGTCCAGGCTGCCCCGCTTGCCCAGATCCGACGGACTGGATTTAGGCGAGTTTGAAGCATCTCACACGCAATAGAGGGGAAAAGCGTTGATGATCCCTGGGAGGCTATGCGGATGCGAAGGCCTGTTGTTTTTTGGTTTGAGTTTCGGACACTGAGCTTTTCACAAGAAGCGTGCGGGGAGGTGTGAGAGCGCGTCGAAACGAGCATCGGACCAGGCCGTGGCCGCACAGAGGCAGAAGCAGCCAACCTTCAAGCTCCAGTCGATACCTCGGCTTTGTGCTTGCGGTCACGCAGCCGTGTCCTTTGATGTGCGTCTTCCATGAGGACAGCTTGCATCCGAGCGCTGGGGTGTATGGGGGAGACAGGCCACGTCAGCTTGAACGCAGTCCCCAGGAAAGTCAGTTTGCACCCCAAGCCGTGGATACCGTAGATGGATAGGCGCAACCTTGCTCACAGAGTGCTTGGAGCGCACGGACACTCTGCCAGCACTTAACTTCTGTGCTGATAGGCAGGGCAAGCTAAGGCTTCACGAATCCCGATTCGAGCCGGCTGATTCACTGGACGAGCATCTCGTTACGTGCGGCCGTGTTTTCTTGTTCTGCACCGGCCAAGGAGCCAGAAATTCAGGCGACGATGCTCCGGACCTTGCGTGCTATTCCTGAAGCTTTGAGTTTCAAGGCCCGCAGATGCCCTTGGAATATATCTGACATACAGCCATGGATCGAACTTCTCTCTGACCGAAGGTAGGACAAGCTGTCATCGGCAAGTTGGAAGATTCCGATGCAGAAGTACGACAGGGCGCTGTTGACTTCCTTTACTACGCCGCAGAGGTCAGACGCTCTGTTGAACGTGAAAGGAAACGAGCTGCAACGGAACTGCAGGCCGGCAAAGCAGATGAGATGATCAGCCCGGGTATGTCCAACGAGGATCCCTACATCAGGCTCGGCAGAGCCCCTGTGGAGTTTAACAGAGTTTTCTATGACCGTCTCTTGTCTGAGAGCCCTTCCTGCTAGGCACCTCCACGTTCAGGCCAGGGGCCCAGAAAGAGCTCGAAAGCTGCGCTTCCTTGTGCATTATTGTTATTATTCTTGTTTATTATTATTATTATTGTTATTGTGCATGGCGTGTGGCTGGGAGGCCATGGCCCTGCTGGAAACCATCGCGGCGCCCTACGCCATTGCTGCTGCCCGCCGGCTGCGTGACCCGTGCCCTGGCCGTGCGTGTCGCCCCGCCCACGTGCGACCTGAGCAATCCTGTGCAACTGTGCCTGCGCACATTGCGCATGCACGTGGCATTTAAGAGTGTGAGCCTTCTCTCGTCCTGGTGTTCTGCATTTTGTTCGTTTGTGCGCGTAGCTTCGAAGCTCGGCAGGTGCTGGTCAGTTCGCACCTGTGCGATTCAATGCTTGTGCAACATGGGCCCTACCGCAATTCCTGTGCTGGAAGGTGGCTTGAAGGACACCACGTGCTGTGCTGCATAGAGCGAACTGGGCCTCGCATGTGCCCGCATCGCTGGCAGGATGCAGATGTTGAAGTTCGTCTTTCATGTGTGGAAGCATTGGGTCGCTTCGGAGAAGCCGCGAGGCTTTGACCGCTCAAGCTAGACAAGTGCCGTGATGCATGTTCTGCGGAGCTTTATGGCTCTTTGTTCATTGTTTATTGATGTGCCAGTGACTCCGCGACCGCGCTTGCCAAGTGCCTGTCGGACGAGTCTGAAATGGTTTGGCATGAGGCTTTCGAAGCCTTGACAAAGGCACCCGAAGCGACCTCGTGTGAAAGTGCTCGAATCCAAGTTTGGAGCACATGTTGCGCCCTTCCTGCAGATCGGTCCAGCTGGTCCCGACAAACTGGCAAAAAGCATTCAGAGCCGGGTTCCTACTGAACGTAGTTTGTAGTGCATGGACGCATCAGAGTTGACAAATGTCGAAGCAAGGTGCAAGCACACCGCAGGCCAGACCACAGACAGTTGTTTGTCAAGCTCAGATTCTGCAAGCGTGTGAAAGAAGATTTGAGACGAGTGTGTGCAGCATGCAGCAGGCACCAAAGGCACGAAAACACACAGTCTGTGAGGTGCAACAACGTGCTGTGGACTTTCTTGGTGCCTTTGGCAAGGCCTGTTGGCACTTATTGCTCTGACACTCTTGGTGGACGAGCAAGCGCTGATAAATGGGTGATGCCCTCGTGAAGGTAGCTGCACCATACGCCCAAGTCGTCGCCGGCCTCCTGGGATGCGGCGCAGAGAAGTTGGAGAAGTCCGCGGCGGCTGGGCTTGATTGGGCTTGAACAACCGTTAGTTGACATCTGCGAAGTACCCGATCTCAGGTGGCAGCCCTCAAGTCCATGGGTCTGGTCGCTAAGTTTCTCAAGCCTTCTTGTGCTGCCTCCGTCCACGTCCGGGGGGAGACTTAAACAATCCGTGAACACAGGAGAAGCTGGCGCGGCCGCCGTTTCGCCAATTCTGCTGCACCCTACGCCGCCGGTGCACGATTCCATGAACATGCTGGATGACGAGCTGAAGGCTGGCGGCCTCTGCTCCGTGTTCTGACAACTCCTCCATGCCGGATGCAGGAAGCACAACTGCAGCGGCGATTGACTGCAGCAGCTGCTCTGCGCGAGTTTGGCGAGGCCGGAGATGCGGGTTGTGTCAGACATGCAAGGTGCTGCACCAGCAGTAGTTTCTGCCATGAGCCGATCCTTGTTGTCAGCTGCATGGAAGGACAGCTTCGGACAAGCAGCAGCTGTGGCGCACTGCCTTCACGACCCAGAGCCTCTGGTGCGGAAGGAGGTGGGACTAGGGGAGTCCCCAGACAGAAGACCGCAATGGAATCCGCGGAATGGAAAGGCGGTGGCAACCTTAAGAACTCTGAGCGTTGCCGGCGCCAACGCACTGGGCAGGAGCCTCAAAGCGTCGCTTCGTTACACCCAAAAAACCCGTATCCTCAGAGCCTGAGCAAGCTAAGGAGCGCTCTTGGATGCGAGCATCAAGCTGGATGTGAGAGTTAGAACCTTAGAAAAATTGCAGTGTTCGCAAAGATGGGGGGGCCGTTGGGGGCTTCGTACGTTTCATGATCTGTGGTGCTGGTGCAGCACATTCAGCCTTCCTCATGTGAGGTCCTGGCCATAGACACTCTCGGCAAAATGGGCGATGCTGCGCGAGAGTGGATAGCTCCATTGGCAAAGTGTCTGGAGGATCTCGAGCAGGTTAAAGCCCCCGAATCACCCAAGTTGCCCAAAACCCCTAGGCCCTTTAGCCTATAGGCCCCTAACTCGAAACCCCCAGTCACCATGTCCTCTGAAAAGTCGAGAATCCGTGAGGACCCGGCTCCAGAAGTGAGACGGAGCGCTGCAGTCGTGCTCCACTCGGTGTTTTTCTCCCGCTCTCAGCTTAAAACTGATTTTGCACATGTTGCTCCCTTGCATTCCTTTCCACCCTGCTTTCGTTTTTCTCTCAGCCCAAGTGCCTGCCCTGCACAGATGGCCGTCCTATTCTGTCTCTTCTTTTGAAGCTTGCGTGTGGGTGTCGTGTGCGGTGCTAAACTGAACTGACACGAATGGGTGTGGAGTGCATAGGCACTTGTACTGGCGATTGCCGAGGCTCTTGGAGAACTCGCAAATACGCACCTGGCACATGACTCAGCCGGGAGATTGAGTACCGGGGGGCCGAGGTGATAAATTCTGTTTTGCTGGCTTCCGTCAGCTCGATGCCAGAAGAAGCTCTGCACATATCATGCAGCCAAAGAGGGCTTGATTTGGCCGGCCTCCCGAGATTCTTTGGAGGTGGGCGCAGTTGCGGAGCACGTTGAGCTGTTGGCAACTGGCGTACACGACGGAGATGCATTGGCACGCCGTAGATGCATAGAGACTCGCCAAAATCTGTGGATGCCTGTTGGGCTATGTGTGCTTTGCGGCTCACATTGCGAATTGCAGCTAGTCGTGGTCGACTCAGGAGACACTGGGGAAGCTTGGCGTGGCTCCCGGCAGCGTCAGCCGAGCTGTTATCCAGCGAGGTCGCGCCCTGTGAGACTCCTTCAGTGGCATCCTGTCTATCAAGGTGGAAGCGCAAAGCCCTACACGGAATCAATGGCACAGATTTTGGAAGGCACATCTTGTGCCAGAGAGAGAGAGAGAGAGAGCGGAGGGAGAGAGAGAAAGGTGTATTGAAGCTGCCTTACATCAAGTGGCCATGAGGAATCGATAGCTGGAATTGGACGCCCGTGGCAGCAGCATTGGCTGAATTGGGCACCTCGGAGATGAATCTTAACTCTGATGTTTAACTATCCATTGTTGCCGTGTCCAAAGGAGTTTGGAAGTACCACCTCAGGTACAGCCACATCCAAGCATGCCGACATTCTGGCAGACAACCTCGCACATGATGCCCGGTCTGCACCTGCCCCGGTGACTGTGTTTCCTCCGCTTCTGGTTCCAAATGTTTGATGCCTAGCGGCCAGGTGCGGTGGAGCGCAGCCAGTGCACTGTCCAAACTCGGTCCGACAGCAAAGGCGCAAGCTGGGTTCTGAATTAGATAATACTAATACAATAATAGTAATAATAATAATAATATAGTAATAAAATAGTAATAGTAATAATAAAAAAATAAGAAAAGAAGTAATAAGAATAATTGTAACCGTTGCAGACCTGGCCGGTCAGGAGACCATCCCACCCTTGGCTGCCTCCTCGATACAAGCAGCACCGAATCGTCTTAGCACCCGGCTCAGAAGCACGGTGGTGCCAAGGTCGGGTTCCTGAAATCGGAAGAGGTTTCGCTACGTTGCATTGGGGCGCAAGCATTGATGGTCATCGCTGAGGCACTTGCATGCGCTAAGAACGTGCAAAGACCGAAAAATTCCAGTGCAACACATGCTGCTGGTGTCCTTTTGCCTGGACAGGGCCCAAACAGCCTGGAAGAGTCCTTTCTGCCTCTGCTCTCGGACAGCGACCCCAAAGTGCCACTGGCTGAGCGAGAGGAACGAAGCTATTCTTCGCCTCCCCTTCAGAAGTAAAGAGCAGACCCAAGGCGAGAGCTGGCTTGCCAAGCCTTGGCGAAATGTGGCTGCCGGCAGGTTCGGAGAGAGAAGACCAGGGCAGTGGGAGTGCATCGAAAGCGAGAGAAGCCTCAAGAGATTGGCCCCTCGACCCGGATATTCTCACTCCTCCTTTCGCTGACCCCAGTTGCCAATCGCCTGATTTCGGCAGACGGAGATGCTTGCAGAGAAGCTGACGGACACAGAGACCTTTGTTCGGCGTGCAGCAGCCACAAGCTTGGGAGTGTCTCGGCAAGATCCGACGAGTTGGCAGAGACGCACCGCGAGTCGCAGTTGAGCCCACTTTGATGAGCATCTGAGGAACTGGGAGAGGATGCCGCCAAGCATGCAGGCTCCAAGTCATAATCTCTTTCGCTGTCAAAGTTCGCTTGAAGCGTCCGTGAGGCGACTTGGTCGAGCTACTCCTGGACTTTCACACCTCCGTGTCTATGGCAGCTGCAGCAGCGCTGATCGCATTGGGAGCTGCTGGGGCGACTGCGCTCATGCAAAGGTTCCTGACAGTATCCGCATTTGCTGCAGCCTCTGGTGCTGTGCATCGGGACTGCCATAACGAATCAGCATCTGGCAGGTTGCTGAACGGCGGCAAAGAGCAAGAGGAGGACACAAAGGAGGAAGCGGCAGATGATGACGACGCGGAGCCAGAAAATGGTACGCTGGAGCGAATCATGCTCGATGCTTTGCAGGCATCTTCTCACCTGCACTCCGCAGAGTGTCAATAATTGTTGGTACTCTGGTTCTTCGCAGGGAGCACCGGAACAAGTCATCGAACCATACGCGGACGTCCTGGTTGCTTCCTGACCGCATCCAAAACACTAGCTAACCGTACTCACCGTTGGCGGGATTAGGTCTTGGAAGGGCATTTTCTGGGCGGAGAGACCCTTCAGGTCTTTCTGGCGGCCAATGAGCCTGAGATCCGTCTGGCGGCCTGGGCGTGTCTGTCAAAGGCTCCTGATTCCTTCGACTCTGCTGCATGCTACTCGGGCCATGCAGCATGCAGGTGTCGGAAAGTGCATTCGAGTTCATGGTGAAGCGTGCCACCGACTCGCACATTGTTGTGCGCAAAGGTGTGGCAGAGGCACGTCGGACAAAAATCGAAGCCATGAATCCGCAGAAGGTGCACACAACTGTGCCTCAGGCGATTGCCTTCTTGCTGGCGGGCAAGGAGGTGGACACACCAACTGGTATGCAAAGGAAGGCCCACCCTGAGCATGCACGCTTGCGGCTGTTGCAGTTCTTAGCAGTTGCGAACTTGGAGAGGCAGCAGAGACTTTGGCCTTGCAGCTTACAGATCCAAGCGAAGTCGTCAGACTGCAAGCTTGCGAGGCGAGCAATTCTCCCAGCAGCATAGAATTCGGCTATCCGGCGTCTTACAAGATGCTTATAACACAGTATAAGGCAATATACGACAATAGAGTTTAACCCAAAACAATACAATATAACAACACAGAATATAGTACAATGTAATATAATGTAGTATATTGTAAGATATTGTAAGGTAATCTAGTGTAACCTAATGTAAGTTAAGGTGGCGTAACAGTGAAATGAATGTAGTGTAACATCATAAAGGTAGAATAACAGAAGATAGTATGATACCATTTATCTCTTGCAACATAACATCGTATATTGCAAGACAACATACTGGATGTTGAGCTAGAATACTATACTATAACAAAGTCCACTCTATTGTATCGTAATGTCACACAATAGCATTAGCAATACAAAAATTCTAACACTAATAATACTAATAGTAAAATAATAGTAATAGTAATACTAATAACAATACAAATCATAATAACAATAATGAGAATAGTAATTTCAACAATAACTTTGACGACAATAACAATCACAACAATGCTAACAACAATAACAGTATCAACACGAACACGTAATAGAACTTAATATACTGAATGATCGGCTAGAGTAGGATAGACTTCGACATAGCGTAACATGATGTGGTATGATGAAACGTAGAGAAATGTAGTAGGTTCCATTATCTCATGATATGCTATCATACAGTATATTTGCCAGGCATTTCTGCGGATTGGTGGACCATTGGCCGAAGCTCACATCTCCGACTTGGCACGACGCCTGCAGGACTTGAAGTGTTTGCCCTGACTTTAGGGTTTAAAACTTAGGGTCTGGGTTTAGGGGTTTAGTTTAGAGTTCTCAGATTCATGTCCATGCAGAGCTCGGTGTGTCAAGGAGCACGATGTTCGAGTGTACCGATCTGTGATAGACACTCTCGGCAACTTGGGGGTGGCTGCTGCCCAGCACGTCTCGCTGATTCGGGCGCGGCTAGAGGCACATGCTCCTGCAGTGATCAAAGATGGCATTAGGTCCTCGACGCCCCTTTTGTGCATCACCAGCTGTGAGGCGCCAGATGTCCAAGTAAGACGGAGCGCTGCCACGGCCATGGGCAAAATGGGTGCAGCCGGAGTTCCCTCAGCAACTTTGCTGTATGGGCGGTCAGGTGGTAAGCCACTGTGGCTGCGTTGGCCACATCAGGTCCCAATGCTGGTGCTACGGTTGGAGGAGGATTCCGATGTCCCGGTCAAGAGATGCGCGGTGGAGGACGGAAGAGTTGTGCGAGGGATAAGCTTAGCCAAGTCAGATGCCCTCTGCTCGCAGGCGCTGGGTTCGCTGGGAGCTTTTAGCAAGCCTCGCGACTGCATCTTCGAGAAGGATTCGGATTCATGAGGATGCTTCAGATGAAAGATCCAAGAGATCCAAGAGCAGCCCATTTTCAGGTGCACATATGCAAAGCTCTGTTCTGTTTTATTGGGAGCCGCATGACCTTCGACATTGCGAAGATGTGACTCCGCGAAAACCGCCCACCACTTCCCCATGGCCACAACGCCTGCCCTTGCACCAACACACTTAAACAGCATCAAGCTTTGTGAGCTCTAAGTCTAAAACCGGCGTTTAACCTTTTAACCCGGTAAAGCCTGACTCACACAAAGGCAGGCGGCTGCACACATCGCCAAGATGCAGCTTGACATGGAGAATTAGTCGGATGGCCAACGGTAGATTATCGAAGCTAGTTACAATCATGAATGGCAGGCACGCAAATCGCTTGGCGTCCCACCTGATAATGAACGAATCGGCCCCTGAGCCTGCAAGTAGATTTTTGCCACATCTAAAGGCTTTCTTCGCGTGCTGCCGAGGCATGCATTCGGCAAGCCTGTGCTGAAGCTCTAGGACAGCTCGGCCCGTCGCTACCCAAAACAGAAGCTAAAGATCCAAACATAGTTGGGTCAAGTCGAGGCCTGCTTGCGGTTGCCTGCATGAGCTCGTGCTGGCTTTGAATGACTCGGACGTGAAGGCACGCGGCGCATGCAAGAATGCGGTCCGGGTGACGAGTGGAGTCGCAAGCGTCGGAGGTTCGGAGGGCCGCGGCCCATGCACTCGCTGGGCTTGGAGAGGGGGCTGCTCCAGAAGCCGTGGTGGGGCCCTCAGCATTGTCTGGCTTTGGAAGGTTGTAGTCGTCTCCGAGCCGAGGCGATTGTGCGGAGCATTGAGGACTTTCGAAGCTGTACCTTACGCTTCAGAGTGTTGGAGATTGATTGACCGGGGTATGTGTAGGGTTACGCACTCGGTACACGAAAGCCCTAATTCGATTTCAGCTTGTGAAGCCACGCATGCGAGCTATGGGCAGTTCAGTGGGTAACCTTGGTCAGAGCGATGTTGCGATCTCGTGTGGCGAACTGGGACCGACACAATAGCTCTGCAACATGGGCTATTGCAAAAAGAATCGCTACTGACTGCACACTGACTGTACTGCCGCGGAGCTCTAGTGGAGTCCCTATCGGCAAGCAAACTCCCGGCACGGGGCAACCGAAGCTACCTGGGAGCGCCTTCCGTGCAGCCGCGACTCTTGCGTTTCACATACGTCCGTCACGAGTTTCCAGCACATCTCTGTGGCGGCGTGACTTCTCTTATGCCACCTGCAGCTCTAAAGCACACGCATGTCACCGGCATGCATTTGTCGGATTTAGCTCACTCCGATTCCATTGCACCTTGCTCTAGCAGCCGCTGCTCAACCAACCTGCACCTTTCATGCTGCGGGCATGGCAGCCATGATTCGTTCTAAACTTTGGAGCTTGCCAGGCGTCATGGCTTGAGGCGTGGTGTGGGGTTTGTTGAACCTCGAGCCTCGAGATAGCTTTTTGAATTTGGCGCTTGCCCTGGTTGAGGTCTGACTGCATTAGCCTTGAGTCCGCTTCGGTTGAGGTTTGCTGGTTCCTCAAATTCGAGTCTGGTTACATCCCAGCCATGCATCTCGCCCTTTTGCCTGCTGAGGATGTTGAATTTAGGAATTTAGGAATGGTGGCTTCGGACCAGAATCAAAGCTTTCCTCAGCGTGGTCTGCTTTTCCAAAGGCCGAAATGGACGCTCATGAGAGAGTGCACACGCGGAAACACTAGTTAACTAGTTGCCAAACTAATTGCTTGTCACGGTGAGCTCGTAGAAACATCCTCCCAGCCAGTCAGGACACCGTGGACTTGGGCTGAGCGAGATCCTGCTCCGCTTTCATTGATAATGACGCTCATCCCGAATGCCTGCTAAGCAGACAGGGATGAACCTGATCGAAAATAGGTATGATTTTGAGATGAGGTTCACAGGAATGTGACCTCAAACAGAACCTGCAGCTGGCCCATCAATAGCGAAGCGAAATCTTAAACGGTCTTTTCTCGTGTTGTTACAGGCTTGCCGTTCGCAGAAAAGCCTCCAAGCTCGGCTCCACGAAGTGGAGACTCAGAATTGCCCGCTTGGGTCAGGGAATTGCGTGCCTTGCCAAAGCTGCAAGCCCCGGTACGCTAAGCGCAGGAAAGTGAAGTTCTGAGTCCTTTCTGGAGTTGGCTCCATCTCTTCAAGATTCTCAGTGTTAGCTCCTTGCTGCGCTTGCCAGCAGAGAAGAAAGCTGTGCAATAGGCACATCGCCTTCAACGTCGCAGCACTCACCAGACATGGACCAGAAAGCTGCACACGAGCACAAGACCAGTCCCAGCGCCTGAGTGGCGAGCGGAGAAAGAGGGGTCGTGGAAGGCCAGAATGTAACAGAGAAAGCAACTTGATAAAGGGCTGAGCCGATCACACTACTGTCCAGGACACTGCTGCTGCAGCTGTTTGGTTTGGTTTCTAAACTTGTAGAGTTAGTGCTCGTCAAACATTGGCGAGAAGCTCAAGCAGTGCGCCAGGGCCTCAGTCTCACCGTTAGTCAAGCTGCAGTGTTTTCTTTAAGGGAATGCCAGACGAGGTAATGGGCTCTACGTTCTCCGCACTTTGTCCCCTCGTCGAGTTCTATGACTCCGAGGATTTCGACAGCATTTACGAGGCCAGATTCGTGGGTTTGATCGTTTATCTTTTCGACTTCAGCTGTTCGTAGATGTTGCGAGAAGCAGCTTCAGGTGGATGACGGCAATTGCATCGGTACTGGCAAGTTTGCCGTGGTTCACATGTGCAATCGCAAAAACCAGCCTGAAAAGAAGTATGCGCTGAAAGTTTGGGCCTAAGTGTCAGCACGGCAGCACAGCACCGGTAATCTCGAGATCATTACGACTGCCATGCCAACACCTGAGGTCATAAACACTCGTGTTGGTGATATGGCCAGCCGTAACCCCAGATGTTGATTCTTTGAGGGTCGCAGGCTGGATGTTGATGATCCGGTCGATTTTTACGCTTTAGGCACTCAATTCACGAGCTCCTGAGGCTTGAATAGAATTCACGAGGAGATCAGCATCCTCCAAACTCTTGGAAATCATCCAGGTGGGAGCAACAAGTAAAATTTGAAGCATACGATCGGCATCAGTGTGTTTTCCAGTCACCATCGCCCAAGCAGCTCGTCTTAGGGATGCCTCTGCCGAGACACGTCTGAGTGGATGGGGGGAGGTCCCATCGCACCAAGCGCAAGGTTGACAAGGATTCGCACAGATCACTTTTAAATGTGCTGCAACTGGCTTCTTGGGACGATGGAAGAGGTGATGGATGTAAATCCGAAAAATCACAAGGACGTGCTTGGAGTATGTCTGAAAAAGCTGAGATGCACATGAGAGTACATTCGCAGTCGGAGGCTGTCGGAAAGCCCGTATCAAAGTTGACTGGCATGTTTTGGCAAGAACTTGCAGCAGGCCTTGTGTCTCTGATCGATGTGGACGAGTCTCTACCTGGAGCCATCCGCTCTTTGGCTTGATTGAGTGTTCCTTTGCATTTAGTTCGGTATTTAGCTGCTGGAGCCTTTGAATGTCTCTGGCAAGCAATGCAGATACACTCGCAGCCCTGCGCTCGATCAACCTTCTTCGCAAGAGCGAAAAACATTCTGTGAAGGTCCAGCACGTCCAAGGCAAACAGTTTTCTTGGCGGGCAAATCCGGGAAGAGGGTGCTCCCCTGCTGGCAGATGTTCGGTGTGCCCAAGGTTTGGTGCTGGAGCTTTGTGAAGGCAGCGATTGCACCCCATCGTGCTCCGTGTGCAAAGTTGCAAGTCATGTCGAGAGATCCCACAGGTAGGCCAAAGAGCATGAGGACACTGGGTGACCCTGAGTAAGATCAATCTGCACCGGCAGACAGGTGGTGAGCTATACGACCGCATTCAACAGAAGCAGTACTACCCAGAACAGGAGGCCAGGACCAGTAGTTGTTCATCACTTTCAAAGCGGACACCTGGCATGGCTTTAGATTGGAGCCCAAGCTCACGGCTCATCTCTGAGTCCTGTCAACCTGAGTTGACCTGTGTGTCTCGGGCTCCGCGAGCCTTACCATCTTGCGACATTTGGGACATCTTGCGGATAATTCAAACGCAGAGTTGCAATGTTCATGGTTAAAGTATTCTGACTGGAGCTTCTCATGTTTGGAATGTCCAATCCCCGGACGATTGTTCTGCCAAGTTGTGTATGTGGATGTGCACACAGGCAGTCAGTGTGTGTGTGTGTGTCTTGGTGAGACCTGGATTGAACTGTCACTGTTCAGATTTCCGGACTCCCATCGGTTCTTCCAGCGACGTAACAGCCAGTATCCTGCAAAAAGAACGACCGTCAGAGTCAGAGCAAGAATGGATTCATGGCACAGGTTCCACTGCTATTCATGCGACAGGACCTTTTCCTCGTATAAGTCTTGTTGTTCTCGCTCTTGTCCTTATCGCTAACCCTAAACTCTAAACCCTGAA
>CAJNJA010011631.1:0-17872 GCA_905231915.1 Symbiodinium necroappetens | reverse complement strand
AACCCTGAACCCTGAACCCTACAACTGTTGCTGTTGGTCTCAGCTGGGAGGCCAAAGCTGCCGTTCGATGTCTGCTTGAAGCGGTGGCCTACATTCACAGCCACGGCATCATGCACAGGCCGAACTTTTTGCAGCCTTAAAGGGGCCCCAAGGGCGTTATATAGGGGGGCGGTATGAGACGATATAAGGGGTATATAAGGGTTATACAGTGTATTAGGCAAGCTATCCTACAGCTATCCTAAGTACCTTGAGGTCAAGTTCAGGGTTTTTAAAGGGGGATTGGGGGTTGCGGTTCCAGGGCGAAGAGCCCACTCGAGCTGCCAGGGATTTGAAGCCCGAAAACATCTTGCTGGCCCGGGGCCCCAGCCCAGAGCAATCAATTGTGTGTGTGTGTGAGAGTCTGTGTATGTATGTGTATGTATGTATGTATGTATGTATGTATGCAGTGATAGTAGAATAGACCAGACAGTACATATGACTCATATGACAATATGATATGAGATTATGTGCAGTGTATGTAGGTATGTGCATATATACATATAATATATATATATATATTGTAGGAGGAGAGAGATAGGTACATAGATAGATGTAGTCTTTAGAGACATTCTCCTTTGTCGCTCGAGATGTTACTAAGGCCAGTCGAGTCAGCAACACGGAGCTGAAGATCTCTGACTTTGGGCTGGCAAAGATGTCCAAGGAGCATGGCAGTGACTCATGTTCGGGTAGGTCCGGTCACGAAGAATAACCTCAGAGCCTATGCCTGTCCCTTGCTGTAGACCTTCTGGGAGCCAGGGCGGAGCAACCTATTTTGCATGTTGCTGACAGTTTGTGGGTCCTCTGGCATGTGCTGTTGGTGTTGGCTCGCTTGGAATGATGGCTCTGCAGCATCATCATTTATTGGACGATCAACGGCGGTTCGTCAAGCTACATATGGCGTCGGAGTCAAATGCAATTGTGATAGAACTCTGCCTTCAGTTGCCGAGTCAGTGTTGGCAAGACCGTGGAGAGATGTCTGACGGCATGCAGAACGGCTTACCTGTTTTGCTGGTAGCACCGGCATTCCTCATTCGGTTTCTCTGGATGGTTTGAGTGTCCTCCGGCTGTCTTGTTCGGGCCCAACTTCTCTGTCAGAATGTGCTTCAAGTCTAGCCGAACGTGCATGGACCTGCCTGTGGATTTGGCCAAGACTTGTGCACAGGTTGGGCATTTGTCCACTGGTAAGACTTTATTTTCTGACATGTATTGCAAATCCTTGCGCCGACCTCAGACCGGGGTCATGAGGGAGAATCGGACCACGTTTCCCAGGTAAGCTTGGCATGAAGCACGTCTCCTCCCCAAGTCACCTTCATGCCGACCACATACAGAAGGCACAGGTTCCATCCATGGAAGCTCACTCTTGCCCATCAGCTGACGGCGCCAGAAATGGCTGGAGTTTCAGCGGATCCCGTCCGTGCATACCCAACAGGATGGCTGTCCCATGCAACCTCGACGTGAAAGGCATTTATGTCCGTGACACAGGTCATGTCATCTGAATCAGTCATAGCAGTTGTGCCGATGCTCTGAAATCTTCTACGCCGTCTATCCCTGACCTACACTTCAAGCATGCACAGGTGTTAGAACTGTCGTTGTTCTTTTCTCTTGATGCATTACCCGGTCAAGATGCACAGGACGTCTGTGCAGACTGAATCGTCTTTTGCTGCTTGAAGTGGTGCTTTACGTGCAAGGTGATTTTCATGCAACGAGTGCTGCTGGGCACCCCAAGCCGAGGCTAATTAAGCCCAACACCTCGAGTGTGCTGTCAGAGCAGCATGTTTGCAGTTTGCAGGATTCATAAACTTGTTCTCTAATGTCCACTGTACGTCCCCCGGAGACTATCTCGCAGGACTACCCTCGCCGCTTGCCACGGTCTCACTCAATCTGCGGTTCGGACTTTTACTTGGCCCCAGAGGTGATCAAGCAAGAGGACTTCCAGAGAATCTACACTGTTCAAACAAAACTAAGATCTATCGGCCGAGATATATGCCCCCTACGGCACAGGAGTATGGCAGAGAGATCGACATTTGGGCGCTCGGAGTGCACACCTCAGCCCTAGCACAGGAAATACGAGGAGTTCACATCACCTTGAACCGACCTAGGTCATCACTTACGTCTTGCTCAGTGGATCCTTGCCCTTCTTTCACAACGTCCTGCACAAGCTGTCAGCCTGCCATGGCATTTGCAAGCGCTAAAAGGGGCAGGGCCGATTCTAGCCTCCCAGCCGCAGCTCGAAATGATGGTTTGGGCGACGTAGTTCCGAAACCCTAAATACTAAATGCGGCTTTACTTGACAGGTACCGCCAGATCGTGGAAAGAGACCTGTCCTTCCCAGATCAGGCGAGGGAAGCTGCGCGACCGCATGACTTCAATTTTTGATGCCCCAGGCGTGGAAAAATGTTTCCAAGGGTGCCTTGGACTTTATCTTGAGGCTACTGCAGGCCAGAGCCTCATAGGCCTGGACCGCCCGCGGACGGCTTCCAGTGGTGTTTGCAAAGGTTCGGCCTGGGGATCGACTCACGGCAGACCAGGCCACAGCACCTCGGTGTGCCACTGCTCGTGCCGGCTTGGCTGTCTCGAAGGCGCTGAGCCACCCGTGGCTTCGAAATGGTTCCAGTGCGCAGATGGCTCAGTGCAGAACCGACATAGTAGGTACCAGTAGCTGTGATCAATAGATTGCTTGGCCTTTGCCAGGGCAAGCTTCAACAGCTTCACCACGGCTGGGGTCTCGGGGGGGGAAGGAGCTCACATGCAGCTTTTTTGGCGAAGATCGAAGCCCATCTAAGGCCAACAGCCAGGGCATGGCCCCGACGGCCAACTACTACAACACCTACGCTGGCGGCTACGGCGGAATGCCTCGCCCAGTGCATGGACCTTATCTCAAATCTTCGAAGGAGTCTAGCAGACTTCTCATAATCTTCAGGCTGCATCCTCTCGAGCATGCGAGGAAGGCCTTTCTTTCCCCTATGCCGTATCAGTTCAACAACCCGCAACTGGGCAACGACGAGCCAGGTGTGAAGGCTTCCAGCAGGTGGACCTCTCGCCCTCCTGGCATGTGAAAGCAGACAGGGAAAAGCGGGCGTGCTTGTGATTTGGACAGCACCCGCCTTCAGGAACTTGACGGACCATGGCAAGATCTGTGAGATCCTGGTCAGTCAGCTGAGTAGTTGTTTGGCTTTACAGGGGTTGCCGCTTCTTAGACATAAGCAAGTATAAGATCGTTAAGGGGACCTGCTTTGCAGGCAAGGCTCTGAAGAAGTGGCACCGATGTACCCAAGTTTGCAGGCTCACATCACCGAGTGGCAGCTGGCGTACTCACCCGTGCACATGTCATATGCATCCGATACGCTCGGGTTCACTAGGTTTTGAAACACGGAAGTCAAGTGCCGCATCAGTGAGTTCCAATGTGTGCACTGCAGTCGAATCCATTGCACTTTGCGGACACAGGCTCCCTGCACGCAGCACGTCTAATTAGATGCATTCGGCTCAGACTCTGAGGAAGGCAGCGCTGTTCTCAGTTTCTGCCAGCACTGCAGGCGTTCCAGCCAGACGGGCACCGCATTTTTTCCAAGGGGAAGTTCTGTTTGTACCTGTGTTTGCACTGGCCCTAAGCTGCCCGACCTGGCGGAGGCGGACACAATCGTGCTTGCAAAAACTTCCAACTCCCTGGGAGCTGCCACACTCCTCCAGCACCGCAGTTGAGCGCCTCTCATTCTCCGTCACCTTGGGCTCCAGCTGCAAGTTGGTAGAAGCTCTCGTCCCAGGCCTGAAGACCAGGAAGCTGCACCCAGATCTTGTGCACCTGATCTCTGAGGTTCCAGACATGGCGGGACGTTCGAATGCACGGCCGCCTGAAAGGGCACTGCCAAGCAAGGCCCTCCAGCTGTCCAGCTCGCTGGTGCCTGCATTGGTGACATCCTGTCACGGTGTGGGACGCTCTGTGTGATGGCAAGCGGCGTGCACGCCAGTTTCGGCTAATCGTGGCAGACCCGTCCATCAGTCCCAGACTTAGTACCACTGAGTGCCCGTGCCCTTGGCACGACGGAGTGCCTGCCTTGCACTGGCTGTTGTAAATGCAAGGTGGGGGATCCATCATGCAAATGCTGGAGCTGCCTGTTCCACTTACCATGGGCAAGGTGCACACGAAATTCAAGGAATTTCCGAACCACCCACCGCTCTTTTAGCTACGTTGTCTCATAGCGGCCCAGAGTCAGTTGCGCATTCATCGCTGTCACGGGAGTGCTCACCCCGCCGACCCGCCAGGTTGTCGCCTTGCTTGAAAGCAAGCCTGCATTTCGATTCCAGGACCTTTTCGGCTGGCAGTTGTCAACAAAAACTTTACGGAGAGAGAGTTCCTTGCCTCCAGGAGCTTTGCGAGAACAGAGGCGTCACATCCTTGGACGTCCAGGTTCGTCTCCAAGGTCCCCAGCCTGAAAGCCGAGAATGTCACTGCACGACTTGGCTTTCAGCTCTCGGCCGTTGGATGGTACGCAGGCTTAGACGGTCAGAGAAGGTGTCCTCTCCAAACTGACGAAGACATCGTCGGCCGACTGAGATGTTTTTCCGTTTTCAGGGTGGGCATACCATGAACATCGCAAGCAGATCTGCCGAGGAAGTCTTCTTGAACAATCTCCAGATTAGCAACATTCCTGTGATAGAGGCCGCCGTGTCGATGAGACCTCGGTTTGATGTCGCATGAGCACGCCCGCAATGAAGGCCCAGCTTCCGCTGGAAAACTCATTCGCGGTAGCATCAGAGCACCACCAGCGCGGTGTGCAGGCTGGCAGGCGCGAAGCTGCATGGCAAAATGCTTGAAGGAACCGCATAAGCTACGTCTACGTATTCTGAGGCAGAGAGGCCGAGATCCACGGGATCAGATCGAGGAGCTCGAGGAGACCTTGCATTGGTCTCCGAGTCTGTGCGTATTCAGAGATGCCACCTTTGCAGGATGCCAACTTCAAGCTCACCCGAGCTGGCTGCCAGCATTACGATCGCTTTGGGATACTTAGTTTTCATAGTCTCGACATCTTCGATGGCTATCAAGAACCTACAGCCCGAGTTCGGCAAAGTGAGTCGTGAATCGTAGATCATGATTGCTTGTCCGGTCACAGCTTTCAGCAACCCTGAGGCAACTGACCGCGTGGAACGCAGACTTGCAGAACTGGAGACTGCTCTGCATTAGAGTCATCAATTCTTAACGCTCCGCGCCGTTTGCTGCGGCAGTGTAGATCCGAGAGCAGGGCGACAGACAAACCTTGGTGCTGTCGACTGCCGCGTGTGTACCAGTTTGATGGGCATTTGCCAGTTGCAGGCCGTACTCTCGGAATGTCTCGGAATCCTGAACCTTGAGCCCGAAATCTTGCTCTAGAAACCTGAATACTTAGTATGACTCGCAGACGGGCTGCTAGAGCCGCAGGAAAGTCAGCACGCAGCCACCCACTGCTGCGAGCCATAGCAAAGAAGTGCGGATGGGAGGGGAGGGGGTAGGTTGCACGGAGGAGGGAGGGAATTCTGCAAGACTCCTGGGCCGGAGAATTGGAAAACAGGGAAAAAAGGGGAACCTCGAGACGCCCGGCCAGGCCGAGGCGGGTTCGCATGTCAACATGCTTGCAGGGCGGACACCACGCGACAAGAGCCCAGTGTCATCTAACAAAAGCCCGTCCATTTCGTGGCTTCCATAGTGACACGGCCAGCAGACGCGCAGCGCAGTCTGACTCTGAGCACACAGTTGGAGGTTCCCTCACGGCTTTATCAAAGAAACTCGGGGGGGCCGACTCCCCACCTGAAGCTGCAAGAGCCGGAGCTTGAAAGGAGCGCTTGATCGCCACCACAGATGAAAGGACCGAGAGAGCCAGGATCTTACATGCTGCCCAGAGCCAGAAGAGCGACCTCCCTAAGAACCCGAAACTTTAACAACCCTCAAAGACCGGTCCGTTTTCTCTTGTGAACCCTGGCAACTGCATCGCAGACGGTGGGCATCGCACGCCGTGAGATGAATGAAGTGCTGGCCGGGCCCTTGGCCTTGACTTCTGTACTGTATATAGTACAGTATTTGATGTTTGCTACATGTATGTATATATATATACACACACATATACACATACATGTGGACACACACACACACATACACATACATACATGCATTAATGCATTCATGCATGTATGCATACATACATGAACTGCCCCGACTCTGTAACAGTCGGATAACATTCAAAACAGTTATATATAGCCTTAATATGACCCTAGTATAGACTGTTGCAGGGTGGGGGGGCAGTACCTAACATACATGTCTCTATATATATATATATAGATATGTATGTGTATATATATATATATTTATTTCTGTATACACTTACATACCCACATATGTACAAAAAGCCCGGCACTTTGATGTTCAAGCAAAACACAAGAAGTTGTCAGAGCAGTTGAACTTTTTATTCGGAAGGGCCGTCTGTTTTCAAGCTAAGGACAAGGCTGTTCAGGAGCTGAACCAGAAGGTGGCGGTCGTCTGCTTATTTCCTGATGCCAAGAAATAAGCTGATAAACTGTCCACCAAGCCTTTCTATCCCTGCTCTACCAAGGGTCTCAAAGAGGATGATGCAGCCATCCTACGCGACCTTGACCAAGTCAGGCGAGTACAGGAAGTAGGAAGGTCATCGAGGCAAGAAGAACGCCGTTTCGCATACATCCATCAAGGCAGCACAGCAACTCTGTGCAGCAGCTGGACGCGAAACACCACAAGGCTCTTCCCTTCGCGATGTTCTATCATCTATCTGCTGCGAATGCCATGCTCCTTTTCCTAGACTCCACATGTGGCAATCTCTTGAAGGAGATTCTGGATCAGCTCAGCACTTTCGCTCTTCGAGTAGATGAGCAGTCCAAGTCTCACAGTGCCGACATTGCAGATGAATCTTGGCCCATCTCGTTGAAGATGTGAGATTCAAAGGTTTGACGAGGTCAACGGCAGCCTCGACAAGCTGCAGGAGGAGGATCAACGTTTAGACACCGAGGCTGGCAGCTCCTAAGATTCTGTCTGGTTCTGAAAGCCACTTTGTCCAGTCCTGCGGTTCCACAATGTGCCAGGCGCAAGCGGCAAGGGAAGATCACAGGATGCAGCTGGACGCTCACCTAGACGAACTGCAAAGGTTGGAGGAAGCCAAGGCCAGGCGGGAGAGGAAGTCTGGGTGCGGAGACATTGAGAAGCTCTGCTGGAGGTGAGCGTGGACATGTGGCAATCAGAGGGCAACGCCATGGCTGAAAGGATCACGAAGGACATTCATGCCATGCCTGGAGAGTCCGAATGCGGCTTTGCTCCGGCACCCGTGCAGGATGTGGAAGCTTTGAAGGAGCAGATGAAGGAGGCCTTGGCAGACGTCAGGGTGTCGAGTTCAACGTACTGGCCGGGAGACTGTCGAGACATGATAGGAGCTGTTGGACCTGAACACTCGATTCGGAAATGTCGGGGCCTTGCTACATTGCTTCATTTTCGAAGTTGGAGTCGGAAGTCGAATCTGCACAAGAATTCAGGAGTGCGAATTGACAACTCAGCGACTGGAGAAGGCTGCGGGCTTGGAGTGTTTGCAAGCACAAAATGCAGTAGGCTGCACCCGTTGTACTGAACGTAACATTAAAAGGCTAGAAGTGTCCTGGGTACTTCAGCAGGAGCAGTCAGATCGAGCAGAACGAGACGACCTGTTGGACAGGCTCGGATCATCTGGAGTTCGAGTGATCTAGGCTCTTGTGTGATTGGCTTCGAGTGGTCACAGCTGCAGAACCCCAGGACCCTCCAAGAGACGACCAGCCGTTTGGACGCGGAACTCTCCCGGCTCAACAACGACACCCAGGACTTTCGCTGCCACCTGGGGAAGAGTTCGGTCAGTCATGTTGTGGATGGATTCCTTGACAGGACAAGTTCAAAGAAGCCAGAGAAGCTTTAGAGGCACGCATTGGTGCTTCTGCTAGGAACGAAGATCTGCTTTACTCTTTGCCTGCTTCGTCTTTCCGTGGGGAGAAGAGACCATCGCTGGCCACATGCTGCTCCATTACATGTGCACAGAGCATCGCGATTTCCAAGTTTTGCGGCTCGCGTTGCTGTACTTACTTCGTGAAAGGCAGTTTCAATGCACAACGCTGTTCCTGGTCAGAAAAATGTCAGACACGCATTGATTAAAAGGATGCTTGGGCACCTGCAGCGTACTGCTGTACAAGCGTACCTGGCATAATCGATGGTAGGGCCATGCCCTGCTTGGAGAGCTTCCCCAAATTATGAGTTCGTACACATACTGCAGAACCATACAGCAGAGCCAAAGATATCGCAAATTCTGCAGGCTTGGAGACCTAGCGATGCCTCTAGGCAGCTGTAGGCTGCCCAGCAAAGACTTAGTGTAGACGGGGCATTTGCCACGCACAAAAGGTAAACCCCGTAGCGGCATGCTATCTTGCACAAGGTCACTCACTAAAGCGATCCTGGCAGGAGACCCGCCAATCACTCTCCACGGCAATCGATACCCAGGCACGGGGCGGCCGTCACCTATTGTAGTCAGGCTTGTGAATGCTGTATTCGTTCGGCTTCAGGTCACTGACCTGTCCGACAAAACTGAAAAGCACTTCGACCAATTGGAGCACACCGTCGAGCACAAGGCAGAAGCAGGGCTTGGGCAGCCGCGTGTGAACGGCTTGTTTCAGACTGACAGAGAGTGCCCCAGCCCGCTAGGAGGACGTGCTTGCTGTCAAGTCTTGTGCAGCAGCTTGCGCGAGCAGGATGAGAAGATCCATACACGTGTGGATGAGCTGACAGCCAAGAGCGAGGCGACTTTTCAGAGCCTGGTGCCGAGGTTCTTGTGGATATGCAACAGCACCACTGCATGGGTCACATTGGATGCAGCGATTGAACTCCAGCCACAGAATGAGGCATCGCTGAACGGATGGATGCAATGGTGCAGGAAGAGCGGGCCAGGCAAAGATGAGCAGATGCCTGCGACATATAATATAATATAATATTATATAACAATGTTTGAAGTTGAAAATAGTGATGGGTTCTTTTGCCTCTCGAGCCGGGAAGGCTTGGTCAGCTGAACCAAGACCTGTCCGAGAACACCATCAAGGTTCGCTCGGACCTGCATTCAGCCATCGAGCGAGTTTCTGGCTCAGTTTCTCTTCCAAAGGCGAAAGCCTGAAGACTCGCTGTTTCGTGGGGCTGGTGGGTCCAACCTCTGCTGGGGGAATGCCTGCTCCCCTGGAACCAACACCCTAAGCCTGCATTGCAGCAGATACTCCGAGCTCCACGCCCTGAAGGGAAGAGTTAGATGTGATAAGAAACCCGAGGTCCTGAAAGGAGCTGTTAGTTGCAAGACTCTGAATCGGCATTGGAAGCTTTGTGCCTTGAAGGCTAGCTGCCAGAACCCTGGGCTCAATTCAAAAGCCCTTGACCCGAGAGGAGATGTCGGCCTGCTCGAAAGGGCGTATATCCAAAATCACCTGGTCTGGCTGGCAGAAAACTGTCGATGCTGCGTGGACAACCTAACCCTAACCCCCGAAAGAAGATCTTATGGTGGGAAGGTGGGAACCCCCAAACGGCCGTGACCCTGAAGGGGTTGAAATGCATGGGAAGCCACAGGGGGATTGATAGGAAATCTGCCGTGAGCGTGTGCAGAAGTCTCCTCAAGGATGCATGCAAGAGGTTTTGTTTCAGAGTGCGCTGGGGCCAGATTTGTGTGCACCTTGGTGCGGCGGTCCCTGGCTCGTCGGCGCTGCAAGGTCCGGACAGATTATGAAGAAGAGGCAGCTCGTTTGGATGCTGTCAGCTACTCAAGCTTCCAGCAGTCGCATGAGTGATCTCACCACCGGCTTTTCAGCACAAGCTTACTTGACCAAATGCCAATGCATAAGGACCTGGGTGATTTGCATATGAAATACGATGTGGCCAAGCAAGAAATCAATTTCTTCCAATCGAAGCTGAAGGACAATGGGACTAAGAAACCGACCGAGAGCATGCCGTGCGTTTGGCGAAAAGCTGAGTTTTGACCAGCAAAAAGTCCGCGGCTGTGAGGAGCAGCGAGACTGGACGGAGAAGTGTCTGGCAGAAAGCGGGGCCGTAACTCGGGCAGCTGCCCTGGAGTCTCAGGCCCTTCCGTGAGAGAAAGAGAGAGAACAGCTCTTAATGATTCTAACGTGGACGGATGGGAGCCTATGAGCCGGCGCCGCACTTCAATTATGGCTGGGAGCAGCAGCCAGCAGCTACGATTCCCTATTTACATATCTGCCAGGAAGGACTGGCAGCGACGACGAAGATGCTTCATGCTCTGCGAGATGATGCTGCCCTGACCTCGCGGCAGGTTAACCACGTAAAGCGGTAGACTGGGCCTATTCAGGTGAGCTTCCGTGAGAAGATGGCCAAGTACATCAGCATTTTGCAGCACTCGCACCCGCCCCAAGCGAGAGCATAAGCATGTGAGGCGGAAGATGTGGTCTTCACGGGTTTGCAGCAGAAATAGCTGGAGCCATGGGTCATGTGAAAGGTCTGACCAGCAGGGTGAAGCCCTGAATTCGGCAGGGACCCCGTTCGACTCCGACCTGGACAGTGTTTCACATGCACCTGCCCTTGCACATACCTTGTTCCCAGTTGGAGATCCATCGCACATCGATGAGGGCAGAGCTGGATGCTTTGACCAAAGACCATCAGGCAAGCCGTACTGAGTCTAAATAGACATGCTTACAAACTGAAGGTCCGGGTCTTCAAGATATAGTGTTCTGTGCTGCTTGATTTGCAGGAGTACACTGGAGATATGGACAGCTGGGCGAAGGACACCAATGTCCAGGCAAAGACAAAGACTTGCTCGTATCACGAACAGCACCATCATTGCCAGCTTGCCGGGTGGGCTGGAGCATTGTGGCTTTCGTGCGTAACGGGGTGGGCAGCACAGGTTGAGCGACTTTTCCGTGCTCTAGAGCCCACAAAGGCTTGGAGTCACAGTCGTCCCTGCAACAATCAACCATGATTCAGTTAGCACCTCTGCTGCTCAGGTCGAGTGGAGAATAGAGAGAGCTATGCAGAGGACGAAGGCACCCACTGTTGCCGGTACCGCGACCTTTCCAGGGCCGGAAGAAGCTGGGGTTGCTCAGGAGCTCAAGAAGCCCCTTGCTTTGAAGTCCTCTTCTTTTGGCATCAAAGGCCGGACGAAGCTACCAAAGCAGATCGCAAAGGCACTGTGCATCGCTGGGCCATGTGTCCAGGCATTCAGGAAGGCTTCATGGAGTTCTATCCCGAGGGTAACAACCAGTCGCCGGAGGGTAAGGCAGCCACTCTCATATCCTTGCTGGTCCGGTCTGGAGAGAGTGCAGCATCACTAATCACTAGCAGAGGCGGTGCTGCGCCTATATGTTCCACCACAGGCGCACCGCCCAACGAAAGGTCGTTTTCCCTGCCGGCGTACATGACAGGCACACGTCCGCTACCAGTGCTGGGTCGGGAAAGACTCAGATGGCGCGAAAGAGCCGAGACCTTAGAGACTCGGAGATGCAGTGCCGAAGAACCGAAACCTATCAATGCATCCACACGCCTTTTCCACATCGCTTCCCCGTGCTGGAGGGTCCTCCTAGGTAAGGTCGGCAAGCATCCAGAACGCAGCAGCAGACTGTCTGTAAATCTCAAGCGGATCAAGTGCTTGCGTCAGGAGGCTTCGAGCAGCTTGAAGCGTTTCGAATGGTCAGCGATGGACGAAGTCACGTCACTTTGCACTAGGCGACTTAGGGATCTGAAGGCTTCGGATTTCCACTCGATGGTGTGGCCAAAGGCGAGCCTCGACGTCACTCTTTGCTCACTTTTGCTACCGGACTTCCGCGAAAACACGACAAGATTCGAAGCAGCGCATCAACACAGACGCCAAACTCAACGGAGAGATAGTCTTGACAAACCAGTGCGAAGCTTGCCATTGTCGGCTTGAGCCCAACTGCAGTACCACAAACAGATCGGTGGGTTTCAGCTTCCCTCCCTTCAAGAAACCCGTTGATCCACATACCGGCAGCGACACAACGGCAAAGTAATCGTGATGCCGGAAGCTGGACTCACGGCCGCATGCACGCAGGGCCTCCTTCCTCAACATGTCGCAGAAGATACCCACTCAGTCACAGGCGACGTATGCGAGAATCACACTCGCACAGAAACGAAGAAAGCATGGCCCGGAGGTCTGAAAGCACAAACAATGAACTCCTACCTTGGCCGAGTTTAGATGGTTCCAATTTGGCTTCGTGCCACACTAATGATGGAACACTGAGGCGAGCTCCATCGACGGATACTTTATATGTGGATATGTTCCTCGCCGACTGGGAGGACATGACGAAACGTGAGTTAGCACTTGCTCAGCGACTCAAGCCTTGCCTTGTTGACCTCATCATATGTCTGCCGGCTCTTTCGTGTCCTTTCATGTGGTCTTGTACTTGTTCCTTACAGCATCGTAACTTGTCTGGAGACCTATAACTGAAGCCCAGCTGTCTTCTTGGACACTTCTGACTTCTTTGAGTTTGTGGCCGCTGTCGCCCTGAAGGATCAGCTCACTGACGAAGGAGCAATAATGGTCATGGTGGAGGCATCACCTGTGCCAGAGGTTTTTGACAGAGGTTTTGCTGGATGTGTGGCGTCGTAGGTTCTCAGAGACTATAACAACGATGACGCGCTGCGTGCTTACTGGCTTGTGGGTTTGCATAAAGTACCAGACACATGAAGACATTGGTGGACGCGCACTAGTCTACCTTTCGAGCCTGAGTGTGCATACTGCATTCCACTTACCCACATAATTCAGGTCGCTGTCCAGAGAGATCCGGATCAACAGCGCCTAAAGGCACAACCCAGGGTGTGAGACCGTGTGAAACTAGCCAGGCATCTTTCCCAGCAGTCATGCTGTACTGTTGGCAAGCACTAGAAGCATGTATCGGTGCTTGAAACCATGCTGCGAGACAGACTCCCCTGAAGCCGACAGCCTTGGACTCTCAAAGCTTGGACACTTTTGGACAGGTTGGAAGCTTCCGGCTGCTTTCTCAGCAGAGTGTTGCACCAAATCTTGCATGGCTTGGGCTTTGTTGCAGTATAGACTACATGACGCCATTGATTTTCAGGCCGTAAGGGCCGTGCTGATCAGCAGCATATGCTCGAGGAAGTGTGCATGTTTAGCCGGTATTTCCATTCTGGCGGTTTGCCTTTCCACCAGCTTCACTTATTTATGGTCCGTTAAGCACAACAATCGTTGTAATGTAGAGTCAGCGCAACGGTTTCACCGTGCCTAATGCTTGGGATGCAAACGCATCGAGCAGAAAGAGGTGCACCTCAGCTTTCACCCGCCTGTCGAAAAAATCGAACCGAGGCGAGGGACGTTGTCTGTCAAATTGCCGTGCTTGCGTGAATATTGGCGCCCATATAGAGAAGGTGCCCTGAAAGGTTGTGGATCGGAAGGCTACACGGTATTCCCCGTAGCATCCTCGGCACGAAGTTTCTAGTAGCATCATCGGCAGTAAAGTTGCCAAAGCCTGCATGAAGCAAACCGGACAGCAGCACACAGCATGTGGCTTTTGCAATGGGCCGCCAGACCCCTAGTGCTGCACTGAGGGCTTCCGAGCAGCTGCTTTCATCCTGTCTTTGACAGGTCGTTTCGCACGTGACGGAGAACCAGAACCCGAAGGAGAGCCAAAGGAAGATGACGAGGAAACCTATTCAAAAACGAACGTGATTGCTGAAACAGCCTGCAGCCCCCGCCCCATGTTGTCAGGCGCTCGCTGCCTGGAAGGCTCCCGCTCGTACTTGGTTCCCGTGCAACCTCGTGCACACTTCGCTGCGTTTTGTCCAACGTCCCATTTGGTGAAAGTCAGCGCAAGGCGCTTGACCGAGACAAGAAAATCGAGCACTTGCTGAGCATTCCCTTGTCAAAGGAGTGCCGGTGGCATGAGCCAGACATACGATGTGAAGGTCGATTGCAATGTTGCTGCAGGATGCGAAGAATAAGTACCACGAGCACAAACTGAAGACAGAGCAGGTGCTTCTCCGTGAGGTCTTTCTAAGTCTTCCTGCTCTATACAGGATGCAATAATTGTCATCCTTTTCAAAAGTTACAAGAGACAAGCGCATCCACAGTCATGGCCTTGTTTTGTGCAGACACCTCTTAAGCTGCAACCATGTATGTCTAAGCAGAATCAGCCTCCTGTGAACTGCTAAGCAGCAACGGAAGCTCCACAATGCAAGGTTTGACACAGCAGCAGCCGAAGACAGACGACGGTTCACATCATTCTCAGATGCCCGAAGCAGAAGTCAACGTAAACTCTCGAGGAGCCCATGCTGGCCACGCGTTGATTGACTCTACATAGCTCCAAATCTAAACCAGCCGCTGGCCAATCCTTACAACCAGTTGGCTCAGCAAGGATCTGACAGAGGGCACACACTCACACACTTACTCAGTTGCTGGTCTGTGTGTTGTCGTCTAGACATCAGACGAAGTCTGCATCAGCAAGACAATGCCATAGGCGCTGCATTTGGGCAAGAATGTCGGCACATGCTATCCCCGGCCGAAGGCAGAAGTTGATCATGATGAGTGGGTGGTGAGCTCGTGCGCGCATTGATTGACTCGACATGTAAGCAGTGCCTGATTGCAAGGTTCGGCGCCTGGGAGGGCTTCTACAGTGTCCGGACCCTGAGCTGCGCATCAAACGCAGGACGTCGTGTCCCCGAATCAGAGGTTTCGACAAGACCCCGCCTGTGCAATGTCAAGTCCTTACCCGACAGTGCAGGCCCCGGTCTTGCTTTCTGTGAGCACAAAAATTGCCGATCATCAGGTGACTTGCTCGACCAGTACTTCATGTTCAAGCTTTGCAAGAAGGCCAGCTGTCAAATGTAATGCCCCCCTTGTATCGCTAAATTTGGAGTGCATCTGTGAGAACAAAGGTTCGAAGCATCGACATTCCTCCTGATGCTGTTATTCCAGAGGCTCTGCCGCAGAATCTACAAAAGGGGAATGGCACTGCCGCACGGCTCTGGGACATGGCGATAATGGCTGTGACGGTACGGTAATGCAGCAGGGGTAAGAGATTTGGAAAGGGGTTCAAAGATGCCAGGAGAGGGGGAGATTGCGTGAGACTGCTCTCAATGCCCCGCGGCTTGATGCTTCGGCGAGCTTCACATTCCAGCCTTGCCAGGGATGCCACGATCTCGCTGAGTCCTTGGAACTCTTCCGAGCATGGAGTGTGTCAGCTGCACTGCGTTCTGTCACGCAAGTCGGCCGTCTGTCTTGTGAGCACTGAGCAGCTCCGAGCATTCGGGCTGGAGACCACGATAGAGTACCAGCACTCAGCACTATGCCACTGCAAGTCTCAGGTGTCTGTTGATCAAGAGGAGGCTGCTGCATCTGAGGGGATGTGAAACATGCAATTCGTGGTTGCACGTGCACAGTGTGTGGCATTTGATTCTTGCTCGCATACCTTCGGCTGGCCGAAGAAGTTAGCAATGTCCCGCCGAAGAGTTAGCACAGGAGACCTTCCGACAACTCCATGGTCTACCGGGTCTCTCGATGAAGCCGAAAAAAGAGCTGCAGCAGGCGCGATGTTTGATCGGCGACCTGCGAGTCTCACGTTTCCCAAGCATAGATATTAGTATATATTGTGTATTATATATATATATAGAGCATTATTTACGTGTTCGTGTATAATATTGTAGTATTTTGTGTCATATCATATTTTACCGTTTTATAATCTTCTATATCTATAGAGATTCGATACCGTATATATGGGACCGGGGCGAGACTTGAGCAGGAACCGGAGAAGCTCGGGTTGCTTGGTAAGCAGTTCAGTCTACACAAAGCTGCCTGAAAGTGCCTCTGCTGGGAGCTTCTACCAAGACTTTTTGCTGCAGCAGAGCAACAAATTGCCCAAGTCTCGGAGCCCGGAGATGTGTACACAAAAAGCCCTAAACTGCAGCCTGCTTGAACGCTGAAGCTAGGAGTCGCTAAACAAAGTGGAGCAAGAGCCAATGCCTTAGTGATCGTCCTCTTTAAGGCAGTCCCGCCCAGTTCTCCTGAATACTTGTTGAAAACGTGAGGGTTTCGAGGTCCGAAGACGAGGTGTTGCAAAGGCCAGAGAAGAGGTCGTGGGCCTCGGCACCTTGTGCTCCCACCTGAGCATGCGTGCTGTGATTTGTCTGAAGCTTGAGGCCACGAGCCGATGTCTTCCAGTCCTTCGCGACGCAAACTTAGTAGCTGCACTGAGGCACTTCGTTGTGGCGTTGGTAACCTGTGCACATCCGACAGTTCTGGTGCATCTTGGCCGAGGAACTTGCAGCCGAGGACAGCACCAATCTCCAGAAGCTCAGGCGGGGGAGCAAGTAGAGAATGTATGCGGAAGCTTCAGCGACACGATGACCTTAGATGTCGCTCGTTGATTGCAGTGAATAGAGATTGTGATGGTTTCGCATGTCCACATAGCGTCACAGAGCATGCATAGCCAATGTTCACTTAGAAAGGTCGGAGAACGTGTCGCACGGGAGGGCTGGAAAGGAACGCCCTCCCGTGTTGCGACCTCCTTTGGGATCCTTTAGGTAGGCAATAAATTGCAGAGAATATCAGAGACTTGTGGATCTGACACGAAGGCAGCGGTCTCCAGCGGCCTTCAGTCAATGCGGACAATGTCTTCAGGGAATGGCAAGGGGCACCTCGCGGCGGAAAAAATCACTGGCCATACGCTGGCCATACTAATGTGCGCCATGGCCGCCGCGCCCCTGCATCTCAGTGGGTTCAAAAAGCGGCATGACGCTCCCATTCCAGTCGCCATGAGCCCAGCCCATGGCTCGCCCCTCGGGGCCATGACTGGTGTCGGCTGCACACAGCTGCTCTGCGTTGTCAACAGCAGATCATGCAGAACTGCCACGTGTGTTTGTGGGTTCGAAGGCGGGACCATGCCCTTTCATGATTGCATGATATTGCGTGAGGCTGACGCCTTGCAGCGCGGTCTGTATGTTTGTTCTTTCTGTATGTCTAGCCCGCCCATCCTGACCTTCCTGGTTATCTTGGATTTTACATCTGTCTATCTGAATTGCGTCTATCTGTCTTGTCTGTCTGTTTTGGTCAGCCTATGTATCTTGTCTGTTTCACTTCATTGCTTTCCTTTTTTGTTGTAACTTATCAATCGGTGCTCATCTCTTCTAGATCTATTTTCATAATCCACTATTTTTTCGTTTGCGTTAGTGGCCCGGAAAAGAACCGATGGGTTAGGTCCGAAAATTTGAGTATGTATTGGGAGCACTTCAATTGTTAAAATATAAGACATTCAGGATCGCGATACTGATCCATATTGAGCAATAATTTTGGGCACCGAAATATTCATGGAAGAATCTAGGTTACAGATATTATTAAATTGAAAATGTTGATTTATTTTTTGTATTATAAGTCGTGATATATGACTAGCAAAATATTAGAATACGAGAATTTGAACATTCGAATGATATTATCGATATATGAAAAAATATATATTGATTTTAGATAATGGCAAAAATTGTTTAAATATTCTATATAATATATTCTGAAAAAAGATTTTGGTATAAATACGAAAGATTATTCTATAAAGAGATTTTATGATATATTTTTTGTTGGAGCTTTATTTCTTTTTTAATTGAGAAAGATTTTTTAGTTTAATTTAAAGAATATATATATATATATTTAATTCTAAGTAAAGAATACATAGTTTACGAATTTAAGGTTAATTTAAGAAATAGAATATTAATATATAGAAAAATAAAATATTTACGTAAAAAATTCGGAATATGATAAATAGAAATTTGAATTTATGTTATTATTCTATAATATTTTAG
>CAJNJA010011630.1:0-13548 GCA_905231915.1 Symbiodinium necroappetens | reverse complement strand
GCGTGCGTGCGTGCGCGTGCGTGTGCAGACTAGGGACGCACTGTTGAACAGCACACTGAGCTTCGCCATCGATGACACACCGACCAGACTGGACGCTTGCTTGTGCACAAGGAAGGAAGGAAGGAAGGAAGNNAAGGAAAGGAAAGGAAAGGAACGGAACGGAACGGAAAGGAAAGGAAAGGAAAGGAAAGGAAAGGAAGGGAAGGAAGGAAGGAAGGAAGGAAGGAGGGAGAGAGAGAGGGCCAGAGAGGGAGAGAGAAAAAAAACATCAAAGGAAAGACAGTCAACCTCAACCTACCCCTTGTAGCGAATTACTCGAAGTACAGGTGGACTCAGCCTTTACAACAACGGTGCTACCAGTATCATGCGGGGCGACATAAGCGGGACCCCCACAAGAATCACCGTGGATCAGGCGGCGGAAATTTTCGAGTTTCCGCACGTCGAGCAGGAGCGGTGGCCAAGGGCTACAGTACATAGCAGACGCTGGAGGTTTCTTTTGCTACACCCCTTCGTGGCTTCGAGGAGCGGGCGCTGGTGCTCACCAGCGAGCCCCTGCTGCCGTCTTCCAGGCAGCACACACGCCGGAGAAGGGTTCTTCTAAGGGCTTTTTGAGATGAGATGAGGCTACTGCATGGCATCATGCTGGATGTATGAACTTGAGTAGGGTCTGTCGCAGTCCTTGAACAGCCAGAGTGTGTGAGCTTCGACATTCGCGGCATGGCTGAAGTAGTAAATGCGCTTAGACACGACCAACTATGTGTTCCATTTTTGACATGCGGAGCTGAGGTCTGGGGGGCAATGGTGTGTATAAGACATGCGCAGTTGACATGTGTTTGGCTGAATTGCAGTAGATGCAGTGAGCACATTGATTGTAGCGCAGTGCTGCAGGTGTCCCAACCTCCAAGCAGCCCCACCAGCCTCACAGTCCAATGTAATTTCTCAAGTCGTTCCCACCTCTTCTCCTTGACTGGTACAGTTTTGATCCAGCTGTCCACGTAATGCCCCTACGTGTACCCACCTCGGCCCAGCCCACACTCGAATTGGGAGCGCGGCGTGCCTCCCACCCTCCTATACCCCATGTACACCGCATCAACGACAGCAGCAACAACGACAACAACAACAACAGCAGAGGCCCCATCATGCGGGAGGAGGAGCACCTGGTGCTTTTCCACCACCGATCAACCAACCAACAAAGCAACCAACCCTTCAAAAGACTATGGAAAAAGCCCAACGATCCTTCGGCACCCCCCGCTCGAAACGGAACCAACAAAAACAACAACAGGCTGCCAGGGGAGAGTGTTGAGAGTTTCAGTTAGTTATAGACTAAGTTTAGACACGGAAGCCTCGGTGGATGCGCAGTCACGGTCTGCAATTGGTGGCTGCTCGCCCAAGATTTGTGCGGAGTCTTGCGATGCTATTTGTAGTACATCCAGGTAGTCTTGCTGAGCATGCATCTACATAAGTTTTCACTTGTCTGCTAGATTGCATAGTTTGCTGAATCGCAAAACACCCTGCCACTAGCCTTTGCTGCACCTGCAGCCAGGCGGCTAGGTTACGTGGGTCGGCGGGCCCACAAGGCCGGCCTGCTGCAGCCTTGGAAACTTGCACCGGGGTTGGAGTCCTGGATTCAGGACCGATTTGGCCTTCATCGCACCAAGAGAGCATTTTGAGCATCCTCATGGGCGATGGCCGTTGTAATCGGTGTCCGGTCGTACGATCTCGGCAAAGCTTCTGAACAATGCACTTATTCTTTCTTCGTGCCCAACACATCCTGCACCCCTCATGCTCCCGGATATTCCCAGCCTCCACAACGAAAACCCCAAGCCAGCACACTTAAAGCTTCGGGGGGCGTAGTAAGTAGGCTCGACGCAGCATACATCTAACCCCAGACATGACTGATGTTTACTCATTTCCATCATCCCTACCTATCGGTTCGATGCTTAGGCATGCCGGCAGCCTGGAAGACGCAGCTCTCCTGACTGCCCTCCACACTGCGGACACTTGGTATAGAGGTTGGAAAGATGTCAGAGGAACCTTGAGCTTGCATCGAACTTCTTCGTTTGGGGAAGGCTGCGTTGATCGTATAGCACGCGAGAGGGATGGTTCACTAAACATCATTCCTTGGAAGTCGAAGTAGGTGTCCTTCTGAATGCATTCGATATCATGGTTCTTCCAGGCTCCATGTGCCAAGATGAAGTTGTTGGCAAAATGCCAGTGCAGGGACGTACAGCATCTAAGGACCGCCAAACCCGCCATGTGGGCAGTGGTGTGGTGGAGGAGTTTAGGTCTGCGGGCCTCGCTCTGTGGGCAAGCCGCAGAGCTTGGCAGCTGCGGCCGGGAAGCCGGGATGGGGGCGGCTGGCTGGGAGTACAGGGTTTTGGTTTTCCTGTTGCTTTGCAGCTCGGGCCGTCGTCGATCTTCGTGGTGTTGCGGTGTAGTCGTGGTGTGCGGACGGCCCGGAGACTTTGAGACACAAAACAAGCGCGTCGAAATTGCAAGATGCAACACGCACTCCCGAGAACATTTTAGGTTGGGACCCACACGGGAGTGGCTGGTTCCGAAAACCCAACACTCACAACTCATCGCAACCATGACGATGCCGACGAAGCTGATGTGGCTGATGATATGTTTGATGTTGCGGACACTGCTAGTGCTACGCGTAGTAGTAGCTGTAGTAGTAGTCGTCGTCGTCCTCCTCCTCCTCGTCGTCGTCATCGTCGTCGTCGTACTAGTAGCTCTAGTAGTAGCAATCGTAGCAGTAATAAATAGTGATAGCCATAGCAACAGTAGGAGCAATAGTAGCAGTAGGAGCAGCAGGAGCAGTAGAGCAATAGGAGCAGCAGTAGGCAGTAGCAGTAGGAGTAGTAGGAGTAGTCGTAGTAGTCGTAGTAGTCGTAGTAGTCGTAGCAGTAGTAGTAGTAGTAGTCGTCGTCGTCGTCGTCGTAGTAGTAGTAGTAGTAGCAGCAGCAGCATACACGCCGAGAAGATATTTGACGCTGGGTGTGGCGGCTTCAGCACATCCAAAAATATGTGGAAATGCAGTTCGAGAAGCATCTTTAGGCATTCAGTTCTTCACCAAATCTTTTCGGACAACCCTTGGCTGCTCAAACTCCTCCGTAGTCCCCTCTATCAGGAAGCCTCTTTAATGGAAACCCGGGACTAAGAAAAAAAACTCCCCAACTGAAAACCCTTTCACGACTAGAAAGTTTCAAAAGCACGGCAAGCCGAGCCAAACTTGTTCAAGCGAAAACCTTCCTAAAACCCTTTCAAACAGCAAACCCTCAGCAGGAAAAACCCAACACGTCCCAAAAGCTGAGACCCGCCATTCCAAAGGCAAGACATGGTAAATAAGACAAACAAGCAGCGTCAAATATCAGCTCGGTAGCAGCAGGTACTAGTACTAGTACGCGTACGAGGGGCTGAAGCTACTGCTGCTGATGCTGCTAGTGCTAGTAGTGGTGGTAGTATTCGTGGCCGGCGTCGTGGGTCGTGGTGGTGGTCTCGTGGTCGTGGTCGCGGTGGTGGGTCGTCGGCTTCGATTTCGGCAACTTCGTCGTTGCCGTCTTCGTAGTGTTTGGTGATGACGGCCATCGTCGTCGCGATGACAGCGAAAATTGTGAGAAGCGCTGGGTTCTTGGCAACCAGTCATTCCGTGTGGGATGCCCGCTAACCACTGGGCGGATTCCTGGTGGCAGTCACTCAGGTGTTATAAGGTGAGGTCATCAAGCCGCCCAAGCGAAAGCGAGAAGACATCCGGCCAGCCCGTGGATGGATGGTTCAAATTGCAGAACCAGTGCTCAACTAGAAGGCTTTTCCAGCAGTTGAACACCCTGGAGGGACAACCGTAAGAACTCAAAGGAATCCAGCAGACCTGAGCTGCCGGAAATGGGGGCTTGCAGCGCACCTGACATCGCCTTCTACAAACTGGTTTCGATGCTCGCAGAATGCATGTCGATTTGGCCCGCCGCGATGGAGTTGTTGTGGAACCTCTGACTTGCTGTTGGAGGTCTTCCTGTGTCGTGCTGTCCGGGGTGCCTTGACGTTTGGGTTTGGCTGGCTGGCTTGTGACTTCCGACTGGCCTGGATAAAGCTTGATTCGCATCTTTGGACAGGAGCCTGTCGGCCCGCGTCTCGACCAGTTCTTTTTCAACATGCAACAGCTGCCACCGGCGACTCGGACTCAGCAGCAGCATCCCTAATAAGAATGTGTTATGATAGTAGACCCCCAAATCCCATGTTATGTAGTTATGTATTCATGCCCCCGATATGAAACTTTTTTTACCCCTTGGAACCATATCGAACCCAATGCTACCCTATGTAACTTGTTTGCAACTCCTATGTTACACCAGTGTTTTCGCAAGGAGCTCCCGGCGCCATCCTCACCTCCACCGGAGAAGGTCTTTCTCTGTGCCGTCCCCCAGGTCTGGGAATCTTCACAGGGATGATATTGCTGCTACTGTTGTGGCTGATATTTTCTCAGGAAGTAATTAATATCATGCATATTCTAATCGATCTGATTATCACTGTCACTACGGATTACTGTGCTTCTTCGTACTGTTGATCTTGTTTTCCCTGTCCAGCATGGCTTGGGGACGTGTTGCTTTAGGGCTAGGAAGGGGGTGAATTCAGGGCCAAAGACTACGTATATTTCAGGTGTGAGGTCTGGGCGGATATATCTAGAACTTGGGTCTAGGGGAAGCTTGGGTTTGGTTGATATTCGCAAGATGTTGGCGGGTAGGAGACTCAAGTTGAAGCCCCAAAGCCTTAAGCCTTAAGCCCCAAAGCCTTGCCGCAAAACCCAAAACCCTGAAGCCCCAAAGGCCTCGACTTTTGGATGACCTATGGGGCTGGTTTTTTTGAGAACCCCTCTCTCCGGATCACCCCAGCTCCTTATGCATCAGCCGTCAACTGCGCAAACCCCTAGAACCCTGAATCCAAAATCCTCCAGCAACAACACCTCTTGAACCGGCTTTCAACCGGTTGAGAGTTGAGGGCTTATGGTTGCCTTTCGCGAGTTTCGATCTTTCCGGACAACCACGATCCGTCCCCTGAGCTCTACCCTGAAACCCCAACAAGTTAAGCATTGGAAATCATGAGTTTGAAATTGTAAGCAGTTTTAGGACTAGGGTTTATGGTGACCATAGAAACATAAGACCAAAACTACTACTCGATAGTAATATTCCTTTGAACTGAGAACAGACACAAACATTCCGAGATCTCCCTGCGAACCCGGCAGCTCTCGTGCTCTTTTCTCTTTGATTGAGCAGTGGCTTACTGCCTTTTCGAGGTAAGTTTATGGTTCAGCATGTTGTCTAGGGTTTCGGACCTATGAGTTACGACTTGGATTCTGGGTTTGCAGTTTGCGCGATGTTTTTGTTATGCTTCAGGCAAGACGTCAGGACGCCAGGTCTTGAAAGTGTCCGTCCAAGAAACCATGTTTCGACGAACCCAGACTCCCAAATCCTGCATTCTAAGTCTAAGTCCCAGGACCCTATCACCCCAGAACCCGAGACCTCCCAAATGTATAAACCCTACGGGCTAAAACCTTCAACCCTAAACCTCAAGCAAAAGTTCTAAACTGTGAGCCCCAAAACCCACAACAGTAAATCTTTTCACAATCCTACATCTCTCGATGTACGCTAAACCCTAAGCCCGATCCTTCCCGGACTTTCCAGCCTCAAACCCTAAAGCCCCCTAAAGCCCCTACCCCCGATCGTCCAACCCACAACCCTTTTCAGGTGGTATCCTGGCCTTCCTTTCCGCGCATCGGCAGCGCAGCCGAGATGGCCGAGCCAGGCATTTAGGGTTTAGAGCTTCGGGCTTCGAGGCTTTAGGGACAACGAATGATAACTAAATTTATGCGTAAACTCCTTAAGCCCTAAACCCCTAAACCCTCCCTAAGCCCTAACCCCTTTAAACCCCTAAACCCTAACTAACCCCCTTAAACAAGCCCCTTAAACCCCAAACCCCTAAGCCCCGGTCGATGACGGTTTTCTGCCAGGCCTCGAGCGCAGCCCAAAGGGGTCAGTGCGGAGGGCCATCAAAGTGAGCACGGCGGAGGCCCAAGGGTTCAAAAAGGGTTCAAAATGGGGTTTGGGGGTTAGGGTTGAAGGCCCAAGGGGTTCAAAAAGGGTTTCGGGGTTAGGGTTTACGGCCCAAGGGGTTCAAAGAGGGTTTAGGGTTGAGGGTTCGATATTGAACTTTTCATCTGGGTTTAGGGCTCGGGGAGTTTTTGATCGGGGCCTAGGCCCAGGCTTCGATGATGAGCTTCTGGTTGGGTCTTGTAATTGGGTTGAGAGGAGTTCTAATCATAATGGTTCTGATAGGGATTAAGGTTTAGGCCCAGACTCTAGTGGCTTTGATTGGTGTTGATAAGTGGGTAGGTGGGAGTTCTAGATGGGTTTGTTGGGGTTCTATAATTGCGTTGATAGGGGAGTTTTAATGGTCGTGATAGGGGCGTGATCGTGGTCTTATAGTTGAGGGTCGCTGAGGCCCAGGGTTTCGGGCTCCAGGATCACATCATTTGGGGTTGAGGGTATAAGTGTGACTTGCGCAGGCTGCCCGAGCTGTGGCAACGCCCACGGCGAAGCCGGTGGCAACGCCTGTGGCAGCTGCGCCGGTGGCTATGCGACACCGGGTCGTCATCAACCAGCTGCCTCAGAAGTTCATGCCCCACCCTTGCACGGCCAGCAGTGAGCAGGCGCCTTGTCTCTTAGAGCGTTCACCGTTAGGTTACCACTGCATGGCACATTGCACATGTTAAGGATGCCGCCTCATCCCAGCCTCCTTAGGCTGTGCTTCGGGCCCATGTGTCGGGCAATAGCATCAACTCGGTGCATGTCAATCGTGCGGGGCTGCAACCTCCCAGTGGTCAACCTGCGGTGATTGTGCGACACCTGCCAGCGGCCCGAGTTCTAGCGCCGGCATCAGGCTACAGCACGCTGGCTCAGAAGTATGCCCCCGTGCTTTCACACAGGGGTCGGAATAATTCGTAATATTCCTCCCTTATTATAATAAAGTCCAAATCTAGCTGTACTGCCCCAAAGCCTTAATTCATTCCAACTATTACGGCCCTTCTTCCACAGGTCACTCCGGAGCGTGGACGACCCTGCAGCGGCCGCTTTTGCAAACAGCATCGGCCTCGTTTAGCGCTCCGCTCCTCAGCCGCAGAGCCCCATCGCCGTAAGCTACCTACAGGCTCCATGGTAGTTGCTTTTTGTGGTTTTGTTTAGGATCCTACAAGGGAAACCCCCAAAAGGAACTACAATGGAGCTTGTGGGTATAGCAATATCATACTCGTAGTGTAAGTTATACTTTAACTGCATGTGTCTATGTAAGGTATCATTGCATTGCTATAGTCTTGTTACGCTTCATTACAGTATTACTATGGTCTTGATTGGGTTTGGTTTTATATCGGCTTTGTTGTCGTATTATTGTGGTATTGGTACTTCTAGGGTTTCTGCTCCTTCAGTAGCAACAATGATGACAATTATTGCTGTCATGATAACCACGTCCATATAAGATCTGGCAAGGCTGCCCCACTCACCGTGTAGTCACGGCCTCAAGGCATGTCCGTTCTACAACGGACGCACCCCTGAATCCTAAGCCTAAAATGCAATCCTAAGACTGAACCCCAAACCATAATCCATCCGAAGCCCTAAACCCTAAAGCAAGCCAAATCCCGTAAAGGCCCTACACCGCAGAGCACCACGGGCCTAATGCCCTTAAATCCCAGACCCCTAAACCAACCTGAGGCCGAAAACCTAGACCCTAACGGCTAGACCCTGAAACAACCCTCAGCGCAGCCCTAAAACCAAAGCCTCAAGCGCCAGCCTAAACCTCCAAACCTAAACCTGTGCCCTAAAGCCCTAAACCCTAAATCCCAAAACCTCCAAACCTAAACCTGTGCCCTAAAGCCCTAAACCCCAAAGCCTCCAAACCTAAGCCTAAGCTGTCCGCTTTTAAGCCGAGGACTCGCGTGCTGCATCGCCTTACAAGCCCGGCCAAATCCATTGCGCTGCGGAGAAGCGCTCGGTGAGCCTCGGGTCCCTGAGGATATCAGACTTTAGAGAGCAGTGCTTATGCATTATTAGGGTTTAGGGTCCTGAGGATTTTAGATTCTTATACTCAGAGAGCAGTACTTATGTATTATTAGGGTTTATAGGGTCTAAGGTTTAGGGTACTTATGACTGTGGGTAATAGCAGCAGTTTCTAAGAACGAGCGTGCTGACTCTATGGGGCTATGGACATGCATAGCTGTATTGGATACAAAACATGTATGGTCGACCTTCCGTAAAGCGGGCTGGCTGCCGGGAGGGTTCCCCGGTTTGAGTACTCACACTGCATGACTCTTTGCTGGAGTGTCTACAGTCGGAGAAGGGGGGGTGAGATGTCCGGTCTGCAATGCCATTCTGGACACTGCCCGCTTTTCAAAAGCTTGGCATGACAGCTTGAAAGCAAGCTCTTGTGGTTCCTTCCGGAATTCTGTTAGCAGTGACGCATGCCCTTGCATGGATCCTTCGAGCTGCCTTGTTGCTGTCTTCGATGTGTCAGCCATTTTCAGGACTAGCTGGCAGTCGCTCCGCTACTCCGTTTTAAAGTTTTACTACTGAAGCAATGTTCACAATGAAGCTATCGGCGTGGCTTCTACTTCCCTCTGCCGTGATCTGGTGCTGGGCTGAGAGTTCAGACATGAGTGGCGGAAGGGACGTGCCCACTTGAAGCTTCAGCAGTAGAAGGGCCCCGCCACTGCCAGGGGGCTTTCAAATCTAGTCACGGCGGTGAAGTTCACGCAGGCAAGGCATCTGTTCCCTCCCATTCGGCATTCTGGCCTGACTTGCTGGTTCTTTTGCTTCAGTTGTCGGTTTCTGCCCAACGCAGGACTCAACCGCTGGCGGTGGGCTCCAGTTGGAGCACAGCGCCAACGAGTCACTTCTTTCGGTCCGCGCGGGCGCGGTCGGTCATCTCCAGTCCGAGAACAGCGTCAACGAGTCACTCTCGACCGCTTTGATCCTTCGTTCCTCGCGAGTAGCCGAGGATTCCAATTTTTCGGATCAGGACCTGGATGCTGTGGTGTCTGCCAAGATCTTCCACGACATTGGCGACAACTTCGCGAAAGTTGCAAACTCGCTCAAGGCCGCGGGCTTGGAAGTGGGGAAAGCAGCCGCCAATGCAGCCATGGTGGCACCTTAGCTGCTCTCGACAGGTCTGAGTCTGGGGTGTTCCTTTAAGGTGACGGTACTTCATGTTCATCAGTTCTCCGAGAAGGGGACGCCTGCATGGGTGGAACGCTGTCGCATGATGGGGAAGCGGGAAGTGTTGGGGAACTGTTGCTACAATTCCCTGGTAAGCTCAGGAACAGTCATCACTTGGCACTTGGATTAACATCCTGTCAGCGCCCAGGTAGGGGACCATGTCATCGAAGCCGCGATGACCAAATTTGATGCCTTACAGGGGCCCATCAAAGATGCCGCCAACAGGATTGGCCAGCACGCCATCGCAATGGGTGAGGAGATCCAGGTGCTCGGGGGGCGGGTTCGACACCCGGTGTACCTTGCGCAGTAGCTACGAAGTTGAAGATAGCCTATATATACAACGCTTGAGCTGCACGAAACACAACTTTCCACATATCGGACCCATCGTCATCCCAGAAACCAACGATCTGCCAGCGTCTCCAGCTAGCTGGGGAGGGGGGGGCTGGGGGGATGTAGAAAACGAAGTCTCCTGAAGCCTTCTAGGCTGCCGGGGAAGCGGTCGGCGAGGGCGTCGTGGATCTGGCTGGGGATGCTTTGGATCATGCACAGAAGTTCGCCGCAGAAGGAGAGTTTGATCGTACTCTGAGTTGTTTAGGGTTTGTAGGGGTCAGAGGTTTAGGAAGTTCAGGGCCATAATACAGGGGCCTTAATAGTTAGAATAGGGTTTCGGCGCCCATTGAGTACAGGTAATTATTCAGGCCCCTACATTAGGCTTGAGCTCTGAACCTTTACGAAGACTGGCAGCCTTCCCTCGCAATGTTCCATGCTACTTGTACGCCCCACGAAGGGCCGTACCTGCTTCAAGCTCACGAAGTGAGCATGTGGTGTTCAGAGTTGATGACAGGGGACCCTCAACCCTGAAGCCTAAAGCCTAAAGCCTAGACCCTAAACCCTTACACCCCAAACCCTAAACCCGATCGCGTCGTTTGGCCGGCGAGTTTGTATCCAGCTTGGCCGGTTGGGCCTGGCAGCCTTCAGGGCACCCTACTACCCTAATACCCCAATACCCTGAAGCCCTACCTTAACCCCAAAGACTCAAAGAACCTACCATTTTAAGAACTTACATAAAGAAGCCAGAATAAGGAACCCTAAAAAGGTAGACTCTACATTTACGAGCCTGGAGGGTTGGGCCATTCTTGAGTCTTTGTCTTGGCGCAAGGAAGCCGAAGCCCCCTGACGTGTCCCTGCAACTCATCACTGTACGCGTAACCCCGTCTAAGCTTCGAAGACCCATACCGCCCCAAGGTTCCTAAAGCTTTGTTTGGTACCAAAGCCGGGTAACTCCGAAAATCCTTGCAGGAGCCAAGCTGGCCAACAAAGCCAAACAGGCCATCGAAAATGCGGCCGGGAGTTTTGCAGGCCTCTCGGCGCCCTGAACGTTGCCCGACACCGCCCAAATCCGCCCGACAGCGCCGTTCCCTCGTTCTCTGATTCATCCATTGTCCGGGCATGGAGAGCTTTTTAGGTGACAAAAGGGGGCCTAAATAATTAGCAGTGCTATTTTGGAGGCTCCTTACTATGGTTATATAGTATAACATACCCCCAAAACCCTCTTCTACTTATTAGGGGCCCTACATTAACCACAAGCTTCAGGTTGGGAGTATCTGGAGGACAAAGGTAATCTCGTCTACGGAGGTCCACGGAGTAGAAGAAGCGGGAATGAGATCCCCGAGCCGAAGCAAAGAAGCAAAATCTGCCGAGCCCAAAGCCCGACTTGGATCCTAAAGCAAAAATATCGGATCATGGCCTTTTATGGGTCTTGGGCCAGTATTTTACCATCATTTTACCCTCTTTTTGGGTGTTTAGGTAAGCCTAAAGCCACAAGAAAGTGCAGCCTTCTCAGACAAAATGGTGAAGCTCGGCCCGCTTGTGGCCGGATTGGCCGCAGAAGCCTGGTCGTAGCTCGGAGATGGATCATTCTCGCAGAATTTGGGTTCTGAATGTGTATTTGAGGCGCTTGATTTTCGGGAATCATGGTAACAATGCCTGTGCTCAAAATTTTGCTGTTCGGGTCGGGGCTCTCCGTTGAGGCGTCAGCTTCACTACATAATATGATATAACCTCCTGCTTTCAGCAAGATACGTCATGCGACTAGCATGTTGCCAAGACGGTCTTGCACTGCTCAACTCAAATCCACAGGGCCGGTCTCATTCGTCCCAAAGCAGCAAAGGCACATCGCGAAGTTCTGGGAATGCATGGATGCTACCGAATTGTTGTGTACAATTTTGATCGGCAACCATTGCGATTGCAGTCGCGGAAAAAGCAGCGTCAGCTTCAACAATGGGTTGACCGTGAAGTGCGTCATGAGCAAAACCGCCGATTTGTCCGGCGGCTTCGGTTTCTCAGCCAAGCCCGGAGAGATGTTCGGCGGGAAGTCGAAGAACGGCAAGCTGCAGCTCCCGACAGGAAAAGAAATCAAGCAGGAGTTTAGGGACATGACGAAGAAGCTGAAGAAGGATGCACGTAAGGCTTTGAAGCCCAGGACTTCGCAAGCTCCCACCGGAACTTGCGAGACAAGTATGGACTTGGCCTTCGATGGCCTTATGCAGGCAGACTTGACCATTGAGATGAGCACCAAGGGCAGCATCACAACGATGGGAATCTCGGGAACGGTCCGCGTCTCGCTGGACGGACTCGTGAAAGCCCAAGGAAGTTGCTCCCTGAATGCAGAGAAGTGGTTTCCGGAGAAGCCCAAGAAGAAGGTGATCTGCTACAAAGGCTTTTGCATCATCCTCCTGCTGCAGGGTGTCGCCGAGCTCGAGGTAAATGGAGTCCTCACGGGAACGCTCGACTTGGGTGCCGACGTCGACTTTGACATCTCCGGCTCGGTCACCGTGGACAAGACTACCGGCCATGCCGAAGCGAAGTTCGAGACTCCGAAAATCAAGCGGCAGGCGCGGGGAGCCTGGAAAAGGTTCACAGAAGGGTGCTGATCCGTCTTCGCCACGGTTCTTCCCTTCGCTGTGTTGCGGCTTTCACCTGCGAGGTGTCCTTCGGCCTTGGGGCGAGTGCCTTCGCGTCTGTGCGAGCGGGCGTGGGGCCGTTCATCACGGCTTCTCGGAACCACAGAGTTTGCGGTGGGTACCCTAATGTAGGCCCTGCGGCATTGAAGATTTCCTACCGGAGCTGCTGATTCGAAGCTCCGCAAGGTCTTTCCGGTCCCCGGCGTGCCCGTGAATTTCAATCCCATGCTGAACCTGGAAGCCAGGGCCCAGGGCGACATCAAGTTTGAACCGCCTCCGGAGAGCGTCTTCATGATCCAGGACTGCAGTCGATGGCCTTGCACGCCGTGTTTCAATGGAGAAGCTGACGATGGTGATGCCAGTGCCGGTCCTGGGGTCAGATATGTTGCCTGGGAGGGAGGATCAGGTGTGAGGCAAACATACGTAGAGACTGTAACGTTGCTCGTGGCAGAGGGATGCGATGTCGGCTTTGGCCTGATATGGCTTGGGGTTCATGGGCCGTAGTGCATCAAGCGTGCAGTTGCAAGTAGTTGCAAGAAGCAATCGCCGCCGAAGCTGCTACTTCACGGGGCGCCTGCTATGTTTCCTTGCCTTGGCTGTGGAGGTGGCAAAAGTCATGATAGTGGGGGGGGGGGGCGCAGGAGGTNNGGAGGTGACGGTGGGGGGGTGGTTGGTGGCAAAGGAAATGATGATCTCAAGAGTCCAACTTGAGATGATTTGCAGCAGAAGCAAATCCCAAAATCAGGGCAGAAGCCCAGTTGCCTGGATTCAGAAGGGCAAACAGCTCGAACCCCCAACCGATGACTCCTAAGCTGAGACAGCCGCAAGCCACAAGAAAAAGAAGCAAGAACGAGCCTTGCCTGCCACCGAAGCGCATGGAGGAAAATGAGTCGGCCACGCCTTCGTCAAGCCTGAGCATGCTGCAGGAAGCGGAGAGTCTCAGGGACCTTGTGGGTTGCTCCTACAGGCTGGTGTCGCATCACTCTTTTGTTGTAGCATCGGTTCCGGTGGTGGATCTCGACTAAACAATGGCAGGCTTCGATGAGTGCCTTAAGCAACGAATGAACCCTAAAAGGGCTCATGATTTATAATAGCAAAACTTTTTGCACCTAAGAATACATGTCATTAACGACGGTACTGACAGTAATAGTAACAATATTGTTATACTACTCGTCAGTTGTTGTTAGCAATAACTGTCAACCCCCCAATAATAATGTAGAAATGGTAAGAACAGCAGCAACCAATATAGCCAATGATTTAAGGGTAGTGATAGGAAGAATGACAATAATAGTTAATCATAATGCCGCCGCTACTGCTACTGCTACCGCTAC
>CAJNJA010011629.1:531-13549 GCA_905231915.1 Symbiodinium necroappetens | reverse complement strand
AAATCCTTAGCATTACCTTAAGGGGGCCTAGGGCTTTTAGGGTTTAGGGTGTATAGGGTTTAGGGTTTATAGGGCTTATAGGGTTTATAGGGTTTAGGGTTTAGGGTGTTGGTGATATAAATCCTTAGCATTACCTTAAGGACCCTTAACTTATATTCCTTACTATGGGTAATGCAGGATTGATATCATCAACCGTATCATGGGAACCTGATTAAGAAACCTTGGGTTTTTGTTGGGGCTCCTTATATGAAACCTAATATTTTGGTGTTATAGGCCCAGGGTTTCTTCATCAGGTTCCTACATTATATGTAAAGTTGTAGGTACCCTATCGAAGGCGACAGGCAAGTAGACCTGCAAGGGTAATTTTGACAAGGATTTCGTGGGCGAGGAGGTTGGGGTTGCTGCGCTTGCAGACCATCCCTGAGATCAGACTGCGCATGAGTTCGGATATACTCTAAGCCCTAAACCCTTAACCCTAAGCTTACGGTAAGCCCACCTTGGTAAACATACCATGGCCTCCACGCTGAAGCCCTGAACCTCAACTGCCTCGGACCCGAAGCTTCTAAAACTAAACTTCATCCCTGACTCGGAAGTACGTCATCATCATCATCATCAACAACGGCAACAAAGTAGTAGCGGCATCATAGACACCACCGCCAACATCATCATCGAGGTCGCTAGGGAGGTCCAACCGGCTCGCGAGCGAATATGGAGGCCAAAATAATGTCAATGCCACTTTGGGGTCTCTTGGTGTAATCATAGTATGATATGCCCCTATTCCGATAATTGAGGCCCCTTATGTTACTCTGTGTGCAAGAAGCTTCCACGCTCCCCGATCGCCGCCCCGGGTCAGCACGGTCCACTGCCAGAAAGTCGAGAAGGTTCAGGGAGTCCACTAGAAGCAAAAGTAATTGCCATTCTGTTCTACTTGTTGAGGTGACCAGTCCTTTGCCAGGTTCTGGGGTCCCTGGTGGTCGTGCATCTCCGCCAGACAGTGATCCGGAGCCCTAGAAGGGTGGCTTAATGTAGAGGCTTAAACAATTACCAACACTATTTTGGAGGTTCCTTATTATGGTTATAGTATAATGGGCCCCAAAGCCTTATTCAAATTGTTGAGGCCTACATTATTATACCCAAAGCCCGATTGCAGCAGGCCCTAAGCCGTGAAGCTGCAAAGCCCTCCACTCCAAGAGCCAGCGAAATTTAGAGGACGTGGGTGGGTGTCGGGCTGGAGGCATCCGAAGCCCTAAACCCTAAACCCTAAGCCCTAAACCCTAAACCCTGCTATTTTGGGGGAAGCTCTGTGTCCGGAGATCTCAAAAGAACTCTTCCTCTTTTTGGGGGTCTCGTAGGCTCGGGTCCTGAAGCTCGAACCGATGCATTCTCCCGGTGTGGGGTTTAGGGCCTGGGGTTTTCAGGGTGTAGACGAGGTTTAGGGTTTGGGGTTTAGGGTTTAGAGCTTTAGGGAGTGGAGCTTTAGGGTTTAGAGGTTTAGGGTTTGGGGTTTAGGCTTTGGGGTTTAGGGTGTAGAGGCCTAGGGTTTGGGGTTTAGGGTGTAGAGGGTGGGTTTCCAGTTCTAGCCCGGCCTTAAGAGCGTCTTGGGGATGTCAATTTCTGTAAGACGACTGAGTCTAGGACATTTTCAGGTGGGTCGTTACCGTTATAGGAGCCTTATAGAAGGTCTATATACCCTATAGAAGCCTTATAGAAGCTCTATATCCCCGTTTCAAGGGGGTGCACCGCACCTCCCATGTCCCTGAGCCCACGGCCCCCCAAGGCCCCAAAGCCGAAGCCTCTCGCAGGCCTTCACCCGAAACCCCCAAACCCCAAACCCGAAACTCCTATGGGCTTAGGGTTTAGGCTTTAGGGATTAAGGTTCAGGGTTTAGGGTTTAAGGTTTAAGGTTTAGGGTTTAGGTTTCCCCTAAACTAACCCTAAACCCCTAACCCGAAACCCTAAAACCCGAACCCTAAACCCGAAACCCCCAACCCCCGAAACCCAACGCCTAGCCTCTCCAACCCTGAGCTATCAGCTGGCTCCAGCATGCGACAGCTCTTTTTTTGTTGCTTTTTTTTTTATCTTCCAGAGGTGATTTAAAGCCAAGGCTTCTGCAGGCCCACCGAAACAGCGCAAGCGTGGTAATATGTGTGTGTGTGTGTATGTATGTATGTATGTATGTATGTATGTATGTATGTATGTGTGTGTGTCTGTATGTATGTATGTAGGTAGGTAGGTAGGTAGGTAGGTACGTACGTACGTACGTACGTAGGTAGGTATGTATGTATGTATATACGTATACATATACGCATACACATACATATACATACACATATACACATACATATACAGTCATATACACATACATATACATACACATATACATATACATATACGTACACATATACACGTACAAATACAATCACATATACATACACGTACACATATACCTATACATATATGTATATGTATACATATACCTATATGTATAGGTATATGTGCACAGATGTATCAGGAGCCATCATGGCAACATGTGCGAGATGGTCAAATCTGAAGAAGAAGTATACTGATACTAGCAGTACTGGCAGTAACAAGAACAAGCACGTAATACTGGCATCCATCCCTTAATTGCCGATAGATCTAGAGCCCGAAAGCCCCAAAGCACTCAACCCCGAAAGCTACCAACATGGCTCCCGGCCGGGTTCTACGGTTGATGATAGAAATCCTGCATTACCTTAAGGACACTAAACTATGGGAATTATGGTCCATTCTTTATTATGGGTAATGCAGGATTTCTAACATCAACCGTATTCAACCTTACTCTGAACAGCTACCAATACCATTTCTGAGAGTTCAAGTTCCTATTCTAACTATTGTGGCCCCTCTATTCACTCGGTGCAACGAAGAAGTCTTGGAGAGAGCTTGCGTCTCTTTTGTCGTGGCTGCAGCAAGGGAGACGGTGATGAGAGCGTTAGACGAGAAGTCTCCAACAGACCACATAACATAAGGATCAAGAATTAAGGCTTCTGGCAGTGCTCAATACCATACAGGAACAGAAAGCATTAGTTAATTTAGTTTTTTGGGGGGGTTATTTTCGACTACGAAGATAATGCGAACCCTGAGACTGGGGAATGAGTTTCGGTAGTCGTGCAGGCTTCCACATTTTCCGGCCCCTAAGAGCCTTAATCATAGGAGGCCCCCTACGGTTGATGGTATAAATCCTGCATTTCCCCCATAGTAAGGAATAGACCCATAATTCCCGTAGTTTAGGGTCCTTAAGGCAATGCTAAGGATTTCTATCATCAACAGTATGTCTATCGTTCTGCTGCAACTGTTCTGACAGATCGACCTGTCAGCTCCTGGCTTCGTTCCCTGGCATCCTAAACAGGGTTCAGGGTTTAGGGTTTTAGGGTTCAGGGTTTAGGGGTTTAGGGTTTAGGGTTTAGGGTTTTAGGGTTTAGGGTTTAGGGGTTTAGGGTTTAGGGAACCCCAGACCCCAATACCTGCAAGCAAGCAGCTGTAACGCAAAGAATGAGAAGGACACTACATTAGCAAGAACTTTAAACATCATAGCCATCGTAACAAGGGCAATGGAAGTGGTAATAGCGACTGTGACGGTAATGATAAGTGAACACCACCTCTCGGTGTCACAGCTTTTATCCTGTCCTCGCCTTGTTAGCCGCGAAAGAATTCGTTCGACGAACGAATTCGTTCGCCCGAACTCTTTGGGACCTCCTTCTGAAGGGACGGATTTGTTCGGAGCATTAACTTCAGGGGGGTTGAGGAACATTGGTGAAGTTTCTTAAACTCTTAAATTAGGACTTCCCTTCTGGATGTCTCTAGAAAAGAAGCAATCGAATATTTCATGTGTTTTTACATACATACTGGACGGATGCGAAGTTTGGCGAAGTTTCCCAAATAAGTCCCTTTATGATTTTGTCCAACCACTGGGCAGACTGCATGCAACACTTTGGTTTCTGGACATGTCGGTAGGTCGGCTGGGCCGTCGGTTTGCAAAGCTGTTCCTGGACCTCGAAACTGGTGACAGGGCGCATGCTTAAAGCTTTAAAGTGAGTGCATAGTGTACCGTACTTTAATATCTACTATATTCTACTGTAGTATACTATACTAATAATCTGGGGATTATAAGAGGGTGCTCTGTTCAACCAACCTACTGTAGTATGCTATAACAACATACGTATTATAAGTGGATGCTCTCTTCAACCAGCCCTGACTACTAAAAACGCCCGTGCCTAAACCCTGGCGGGATTATATGCAAAGGAGACCCCGAGAACCCAATATCCCTTAATTAAGGAATAGACCTTAAATCATAATATTCAGGCCCCTACAACTTAAGGAATATTCCTTAATTAAGGAGTATTGGTTTCTCTGGGGACCCAGCCAGCCCTGCCCGCACAATTTGCGCAGTGCGACCGTCCTGGCAGTGAGTGTTCCCCGAAAGAGGGGAGCCTGTTCTTGCTGCTTTCCGTGGCGACAGCGTTAGTGTTAAAGATTCCGCGTGCCGTTTGCACCTTGCGTTCTGCTTCCGCTGCTGCAGACAAAGCCGCATTCACAGGACGATTCTTGCTGTTGGCCGTGCAGCGTTATAGTTGTGACTATTGCTGTCATCGCTGTCCCCGTTGTGGTTAACTACGCTTGCTACAGTCGCTGCTGCTGTTGTTATTCTTCAAAGTCTTCCTGTGACTGTTCGTTTGTTTCTTTTTGTCAGTCCTTTTCTTGTTCGTTTTGCCGCTGTTGCTGCCTTGCTGTTGATGCTGTTATCGTTGTTGCCGGTGTGGTGCTTTTGGTGGTTCTGCTGCTGCTGCTGCTGCTGCTGCTACTGAGCATGCTTGCCGGACTTCCACCTCCAACTGTCCACGGGTTCCCGAGCATGTGTCCTTGTCGTTGTTGCTGCTGTTATCAGAGCCGGTGTTCGTTGCCGCTGCGCGTTCCTAATGCAGCAGCCGCCACGCCGCTGAACGGTTGCTCTTCTGCTCCTTCACGGAGAAAGAGCCTGGCAAAGCCCTGACTTTGCTGCCTCCATCGGCAAGGGGCATAGTGTAGTATTATGGAGTTGCTATGCTAGCAGTTTTCCTAGCAGATGGAGCACGGTAAGGGGCCCGAGTTCAACGCGTCTTGCGCTTTATCTACCTACCGACACACACACACACACACCTACCTACATCGGGTAGTCACCGAAATGTAGGTTTGCGGCTCGTATTTAGGATTTTGTCGAGCCCTTGCATGATGCTGGCGGCACGGAAGGGGTTTTTAAAGCCTTGCTCCGGTTTTGAAGAACCTCTTCAGAAGGTTTAACCCCTGACCAGGCCCTGAACCCTAAACCTCTAAACCCTAAACCCAGAGAACCCAATACTCCTTAACTAAGGAATATTCTGATTTAAGATATATATATATATTCCTTAATTAAGGGATATTGGGTTCTCTGGGAACCCCAAACCCTCCTCTGATCGTCGTGTCTCTTAGCCAAGGTTTCTCTGACACACGGCACGGCCTAGGACATTTTCAGGTGGTGGGAGCCTTATAGAAGGTCTATATACCTTATAGAAGCCTTATAGGAGCCCTATATACCCTAAACTCCCCAATATACCTTATGGAAGCCTTATAGGAGCCCCGAAATACCCTAAAATCCCCACCTGTAGTTTCCTTTATTTCAGGTTTCAGGGTTTCGGGACCTTCGGTTCGATATACCCTACCCTAATCCCTGAACTCCCCACCCGTAGTTTCCTTTAGGCAAGGCAATAGCCAGCAAAGCACTCGCGCGCGAGCGCACGTGCCGGGATTGGCACTTCGAGCGTCGGAGCTGGCGAAGATGGAAGCAAAGGGTTTAGGAGGTTTTAGGGGGTTTAGGGGGTTTTAGGGGTTTTGGGGTTTGGGGGGTTTAGGTTTAGGGGGTTAGGGGTTTGGGGTTTGTTTGGGTTTAAGAGGTTCATGGTTTAGGTTTTAGGGTTAATGCAAATAGGGTTTGCAAGCCCGAGCACACCTTTGACGGATATATACCAGCATGCCTGGAGTATTATAATCGCCGGGTCAGGAACTGCGGAAACCCATGTATCGCTGATATAGTCAAGACCTGAACAGGGTTCCCATTAGAGCTATAAAATCATTGCCCGTAAAGCCTTATTCCAACGATTCTAGCTCCTATCCAAAGAACCCAATATCCCTTAATTAAGGAATATGCCTTAAATCATAATATTAAGGCCCCTATGATTTAAGGTATACTCCTTAATTGGCCCCTATAATTGAAGGTATACTCCTTAATGAAGGAGTATTGGGTTCTCCGGGTATCTTACAGCGTCCCTGGTGGTCCAAGAACGTGGTTTCTTGGCAGATTCGGGTTCGGGTTCAGAGTTTGGGGTTTAGGGGTTTAGGGTTTATGGATTTCTGCATGGTTTCGAGATTGAATTCGTTTTGAAAGTGAAGAAGCAGAATCCCCAGTACATGAAGGATCACTAGACGCAGCAGTAGCAGCTTAGGCTAAGAGTAAGGTATCTCGATTAAACATGCATCTCACTCTCGTCAAGGTAGTTACAACCCTAAACCCTAAACCCTAAACCGTCCCGGCCCTGAGTTGTTTGCCAGGAAGGACCTTGAAACAGGTGGAGAGAGCGTTGAAAGCTACAACCGGAATTGCTAGATTTTTGGGTCCCTTGAGCCTCCATGTAATGCAAGGTCGGAATATGTGCCACTATTCCTTAGCGTGCCTTATTATCCAGATGCTAAGCAAGAGCCGCCGGGAGCCTTCTTCCAGGAGATTTTCGGCTCCCCCCTAGGCATCAGAAGGCCAGTACAACTACGATTGATGATATAAGCCCTGCATTACCCATAGTAAGGAACATACCATAATTCCCATAGTTTAGGGTCCTTAAGGTCATGCTAAGGACTTACATCATCAACACCCTAAACCCTAAACCCCTAAACCCTAAACCCCTAAACCCTAAAGCACCCTTAGTATTGTGGGTAATGCTAAGGATTTATATCATCAACCCCTAAACCCTAACCCATAAACCCTATAAAGCCTATAAACCCTAAACCCTAAACCGATGATGATTTAGATCATCAACAGTAGTTACTTAGACGGCTATGCTAGGACCACAAACTCTACGAAGCCCCGGAGCCTCATAGCCTCAAGCATCACTGGGTTTTAGAGTACCATACTTGAATACCTTTTTTTGGACCTGTTCCTTAAAGGAACCATTACCAATTAAAGGTCTATACTTTTTTCTCCCTGGTTACTTACTTCAAAGTCCAGATCAGCAGCCACCAAAGAGGCGGTAAGGCTTTCCTGCTTAGGGCTACAGGCTTCAGGGTGTGAGGGTTTAGGGCCTTATCGGGTTTAGGGTTTAGGGGGTTAAGCGGTTTAAGGGTTTGTGGGTTTAGGGTTTAGGGGTTTAGGGTTTTGGGGCTTAGGGTCTAGAGGTTGAAGTTTCTTGTCTTTAGCTTGTAGGGTTCCGGACACGAACCCAGAACCCTGAATCCAAGAACCCACGACAAGATCCGCTCAGCGCAGCACTTGATAAGCTACCGGAACACCTGTAACACTTATAATAGTTCTCTAAATTAGGGTCCCTTTCAGGGTCCTTGTTATAAGGGTGCCGCACTATATTTGGGACCCAAAAAGGGGCCCTAGTTTAGAGAACTACCCACAAATTTATTCCGTAGGGCTCCTTGTTGTAATTATACTATCTGGAGGCCCAAGACCCCTCTTCTAACTATTAAGGCCCCTGCATTGCTCGGCCCTCCCTTGGAACTCCATCAAGCATGTATCCTTTTGTTGGGGCTTAGGGTTGAGGGAGCGACGAGACCCCGAAACTCTCGCACTTCAGGTGGGTAGTTACGGTTGTGGGAGCCTTCTAGAAGGTCTCTATACCTTCTAGAAGCCTTGTAGAAGCCCTACATACCCTAAACTCCCAAATATGCCTTATAGAAGCCTTATAGAAGCCCTATATACCCTAAACTCCCCAATATACCTTATAGAAGCCTTATAGAAGCCCTATATACCCTAAACTCCCCACCTCTAGTTTCCTTTAAGAAACCTCCGTGAAGCCTCCACTCCATCCATATATATATATGTATATATATGTATGTGTATATATATATATGTATGTATATATATATATATGGGTATAGTATGTTTAAGTGCCCCCACTTCTTGGGGTGGCCGACATTGTTCGAACTGATGTTCTATGCCTTGGAACCTGGCTCAGGGTGCCTGCAAGGAACAGTAGAGATGAATTCACATAAAGCAATGGACCTCAACTCCTTTCGCAAAGGGGTCAAGGAGGACTGGTTTGCATCTTCATCTGCATTCCAGAAGCATGTCATGTATGGCAATCTTGATACGGGCGATCTCGATGATTCCCAATCTTTGAGAGCAGCATGCGTCTACATGCACTTTGGTTTGCTTCGAACCTGGAAGTGCTCCAAATGCAAAGCATCAACCATGCTGCAACAAGGTCGTTCCGTCACAGAGCTTCTTTGGGTATGTAGTCGTAATCAGAGTCACAAACATTTCCGGAAGTCTGCAGAAATACCAGCTTTGCCTTTTCTGAGAACTGGGAGTTGGATGTCCTTTCTGCACTTTCTTGTCATGATGAAGAACAACATGAAGATCAAAACCATAGAAGAAGAGCTTCATGGTGCTCACGAAATCGGTCGTCAGAGGATCTTCATTTGGCAGCAGAAATATCATGATGCTATACGGGCATATGTCGACGCCAAGGCAATCTACAGGGTTGGAGGTCCTGGAGAACATGTTGTCGTTGACGAGACTGGTATCGGCAAGGTCGGTTGGATGGTTGGCAAGCAGGCCATGAAAACGGCTCGCATCATGAAAAAACCTGCGAGAATCACCGCCAGAAAGCCATGCAAAACCGTATGGCACCCTACCGCAAAGCCGAGTCCCAAAAAAAAGGCTGGGACCGCTGCGGACAAGCGCAAGAGTACCAGATGGCTCTGGGTTGGTGTGGAGTGTGGCAAGAAACACGTGAAGACGCATGGCAAAGGAACCAAGAGAGTTGCACTCGAGATACTTCCGCATCCTGAGGCGGCTCCGTCGAAGAAGCCACGAGGCAAGAAAAGTTTGAAGAATGTCATCGGCAAGCATATCAAGTCTGGCTCCACTGTTGTTTCAGATGGCTGGCTATCTACACAGACCGCTGCTGAGGAGCTCAACCTTTCTTCGTCTACATGCAACCATGCGAAAGGTTTCAGAGATTTGGCGACTGGTGTACACTCAAACGATGCCGAATCGGAGATCAGTCGCTTTAAGCTGTGGTGCCGAAGCAAGTGGTCCAAAGTACGCACCGTCAATCTCAAAAGCCAGTTGCGAAAGAAGCAGAAGTTGGATGGTAAAGTGGCTGAGTACATGCTGCAAACCAACGTTGGGGATGGCATGAAAGTTCCAATGGGGGTTCTTTTGGAAGCTTTCGCAACTGCAAGCGAAAGCTGCAGCTGGAAGCCGGTACTCCTCTGAGACGTGAGGCAGACAAAGAGTGTCGCACAAGTTGTCTTCATCATCATCACCATCATCATGTACATGATCGTGAAGACGGTGATGATGTTGGTGATGACGGTTCTTGGAAAGATAATGATGATGATTGCGATGATGATTACAATGATAATGATGATGATGGTGGTCGAGAGATGATGGTTATACTGCTGATGATGATTTAGCTCCTGATGCTGATGATCGCAAACATACACACAAACACATAATACCATATAAGATACATGGTGCCCAAACACACTGGGGGCACTTAAACATACTATACTGATATATATATATATATGTATGTATATGTGTATATATATATATATATACCTAAACCCTAAACCCTAAACCCTAAACCCTAAACTAAACCCTAAGCCCTAGTTGCGAGGAGCTTGCCATGGATTTGGAGCCGGGAGAAGGCTGCAAGGCAGCTGGTTTTATTTTGAAGGGTCTTGGGTTTTGGGTTTAGGGGTTTGGGGTGTTGGGTTCCTTACCTACACCTCTGGTGTGGAAGAGTCTACACACACACACACACCCTAACAATGTGTCTGAAAATCTGCGAGCATGCCCAAACCATGCGTGGACCTGGGTCTCAGAATTCAAGGTACGGCGCTTGTACAGAACATATGGTGCTCGTATCCCGGTGTCGTCTCTGCATGGTAGGGCTATGAGCTACCCAAAAACCCTACTCAAATTAGTACAGACCATATGGGGGTTTCCGAAAATAGGGGACCCTAATATAGCACCCCAAATAGTAGGATCCCTATTATAAGGACCCCCCAAATTAGGGTACCCCTTATTTTAGGAAACTCCCATATGTATATTACGTGAGTTTCGATGGACGAGAGGGTTGCAATAGTGAGGCCGAGGCCGGGACCTGCGCTGAAGTTTGGAGCGACTGTGCTGATAGGCAAGCATCCTCCCTGAACCTGAAAGAGTTCCGCGCCTAGCGTTTTAGGGTTCAGGGTTTAGGATTTTAGGGTTTAGGGTTTTAGGGTTTAGGGTTTTAGGGCTTAGGGTTTTAGGGTTTAGGGTTTACGGTTTGGGCTTTTGATGATGCGCAGATCTTACATCGGAGCAGTAGGGAGGTTTCTCTACCACAAGCGACTGAATGGCAGAATCACCGTTCCCCAGGAAAAGCCGCCGGCTCCTGCCACCGTCAATTTCCGGGGGCCAGCACAGTACCCTTAGCGTCACGAAAAAAGAACAAGAGCCACGCGGACCCTGTCAGAGCTATCATGTATCAGGTTTTCCTAACGGATTCCGAGCACCTTGCAACAATAGTAAGGACATATTTTAAAGATGCGTTCCTCACTGTGGTACCTGAAAGTTTTGCAAATTCCTCAACAGTACCTAACCGAGGGAAAATGAAGGACCCCAATGCAGAGAATTCGGGGCCGCCAATGTTTCGAAACCCTCGCTCGGTAGGGTTCCCGAGGTGGCGGTCCAAACTTGGAGCCTGAAGCTGGAAGGCATTTTCCCCCTCGAGGCAGCGGAAGCGTCATGCTCGTTCAGGTAGTCATGTGTTTATAGGGTTTAGGGATGGTAGTTCTGAATTCCATTGCTTCATGCTGGGGCTACAAAGGGAAGACGATGAGAGCGATGAGGGGAGAGAAGCAGAGGCTCTCTCTCACACACACACGACAGGTTTAGGGCGACGTAGACATTGAGCAGGAGTTTTGGCCTTAGGGCCAGGGTGTTCCTGCGGGGAGCTAAATTCCGCGAGCCATTTACGGTTTCTCAGCAAGTCCTTGCCCCGTTTCCTCGCTCCGCCTGCTTCACCTACTTGCCGATGGCCATGACTCTCCGCAGCGTCGTTGCCTTGGCTCTTGTGGCCTTCGCTGTGACCGAGGACATCTCCCAAGATGCTGCGCCGGCACTGGAAGCCCTGCCCCAGAGCTTCTGGGACAACTTCGTCTACTGCAAGTGCGGCCTTTCCTGTGCAGAGAAGGATGGCTCCATCGGCAAGGCTCGCCTGTAGTAGTCAAAATGGGCTTCTGGGCAGTTCTGGGGATTATTCCAATATGGGACTTTCCGAAAATTAGGGTACCTTATTTTGGGGTCCTGATAATAAGGATCCTACTATTAAGGGTACTATATTAGGGTCCCCTACTTTCGGAAATCCCCATATGTTCTTCACGTTTCTATTTCCTGTGATGGCCTTGGACCTTCGCGGGCCAGCAAACCTCCCCAAACTGATGGCAACAATCGTGACAAATTCCCGTGGTTTTAGGGTTTAGGGTTGAGGGTTGCATTCTGATAGATGGCCCAAGAAACAGAGCCTGTTTAGCCCCTTAAACCTTCCAAATCCGCTCGGAAACCCATGAACCCCTAAAAACCTTAAAACCCAGAAGAAAACCCCCTTCAAGAACCCGGCACGTTTACGTTTCCCTTAGACCCTGTTGCGAGGGCGGGCTTTGAGCCCTCGCTAGGTTCCAGAAAGAAGCTGATGGCCCCTTTTGAACTGGGGGGTCATTGTCTAGAGACGGTTCTATTTTGTAGATTAAGATGCTCCCAAATCCTGTTTCTAATGATAGTCCTTGTACAGCTACAGTATAACGCACCCCAAAAACCCTTATGTTCGAACCTTCCAGGCTACAAGTCGTGCGATCCTTGATGGAACGAACCCCGATGATATGCCTTTGAGTCTCAGCTAAAGCCATAAAGCAGCCTTATGAAGACCCATAAGAAGCGCCACAGACCTAGGAAGCTAGCAGCTAGACCCTAAACCCCAAAAGCGCCCAGAAGTACGGTTGATGATCAAAATCCTGCATTACCCATAATAAGGAATGTACCATAATTCCCATAGGTTAGGGTCCTTAAGGTAATGCAGGATTTATATCATCAACAGTAGGAAACCTCTTTGAAGGCATGTGGCTGCCTGGTATGCCCGGAGAGCAACGGCACCTCACTGCGCGGCAGTCAGCCCGCCCATGCCGATGAGAAGGCTGCGGTGAGTGCTGAGACTTCGCAGGCCAGCAGGGGCTTGAACAATTCGACTATTGAATAGAGCTTCGGGGAGCAACATCTAATATATTTCTACAATGACAGAACTATTACTACCTACTCCGATGCGGCCAGTAAATCCCCAGTCCGCCGCCCTCAGAATCTGAGAGATTACTGACAAGCTGCACTTGGAACTGCCGGGCATTTGTGTTTGTGGATCAAGTATCCCCCAGTTTGCCAGCATAGCCCAAGACCAGTGCAAGCTGTTGAAGCTGTCGTGTTATCCTCAATGCTAGCGCTGTCCTCACCACGACAACCCTAGATATCTCTATGCTCCGCCAAGACAAGTTAACTTTGCGTCTACATTGCAAAGTAGAACATGGGCATTCCGAAGCAAAAAATGGCAACATGTAGAGTCCCCACAGACTACCGCCGAAGTTCTGGAGGATCCCAGCAGTCCTTCCGGAATACCAGAATAGGACCCCTGAACCTCAAGAACTTTCAAGAGCCCTCAACTCGAAAGCCAAGCCCTAAACCCCAAACCCTAAAACCATAAACCTTAAA
>CAJNJA010011628.1:0-13550 GCA_905231915.1 Symbiodinium necroappetens | reverse complement strand
GCGGCTGGATCGGCATCACCGACAAGTACTGGATGACCGCGCTGGTCCCCGACAGCGAGTCCGAGGTCGAGGGGCGCTTCCTCTATTCCGAGGAGGGCGGGCTGCCGAAGTACCAGACGGACTTCGTGTACCAGCCCACCGTGGTGCCGGCCGGCGAGAGCGCGCAGATCACCAGCCGCGTCTTCCTGGGCGCCAAGCAGGTCACGCTGCTCGACCGCTACGCCGAGGAGTTCGGCATCAACCGCTTCGACCTGGCCGTCGACTTCGGCTGGTTCTACTTCCTGACCAAGCCGATCTTCCTGGCGCTGCACTGGCTGGCCAGCGTGATCGGCAACTTCGGCGTGGCGATCCTGATTCTCACCGTCGGCATCAAGCTGATCTTCTTCCCGCTGGCCAACAAGAGCTACCTGGCCATGGCGAAGATGCGCAAGCTGCAGCCGCAGATGCTCGACCTGCGCGAGCGTTTCGGCGACGACAAGCAGCGCCTGAACCAGGAGATGATGGCGCTCTACAAGAAGGAAGGCGCCAACCCGCTGGCCGGCTGCCTGCCTATCGTCATCCAGATCCCGGTGTTCTTCGCGCTCTACAAGGTGCTCTTCGTCACCATCGAGATGCGCCACGCGCCCTTCTTCGGCTGGATTCAGGACCTCTCGGCGCCCGATCCCACCTCGGTGCTGAACCTCTTCGGCCTGCTGCCCTGGGATTCGCCCGAGCTCGGCCTGCTGAACGTGCTCAACCTGGGCATCTGGCCGCTGCTGATGGGCCTGTCGATGTTCATCCAGCAGCGCCTGAACCCGCAGCCGGCCGACCCGATGCAGGCGAAGATCTTCCTCTTCATGCCGATCGTCTTCACCTTCCTGCTGTCGACCTTCCCGGCCGGCCTGGTGATCTACTGGACCTGGAACAACACCCTGTCGGTGCTGCAGCAGGCGGTGATCATGAAGCGCGCCGGCGTGCCCTTCGGCAACAAGGGGCGCGACGTGCTGCCCAAGCACCTGCGCCGCGGCGGCTCCGCGGGCAGCGACAGGGAGGAGACGGACGACGAGGATCGCGAGGCGGAGGACACGGCCGGCACCGAGACGAGCGCCGCCGCGCCGGCCCCGAGCAGTTCCGCCCCGAGCAGTTCCGCCCCGAGCAACCCTGCCCCGAGCAACCCCGGGCCGAGCAAGCGCGAGCGCAAGCGCGCGGCCAAGGGCGGCGGCAAGCGCAAGAAGTCCTGAGGCGCCGATCATGCAGCCGGAGGCGGCGGCGCCGGACCTTGAGGCGGGGCGCAAGCTCTTCGCCGGCCCCTGCGGCTTCCTCGGCTCGGTGGCGGCGCTGACCCAGCTGCCCGCCGGCGACCTGCCGGAGGTGGCCTTCGCCGGGCGCTCCAACGTCGGCAAGTCGTCGCTGGTCAACGCCCTGACCGGGCGCAAGACCCTGGCGCGCACCTCCAACACGCCGGGCCGCACCCAGCAGCTCAACTTCTTCGACCTGGGCGGCCGGCTGATGCTGGTCGACCTGCCCGGCTACGGCTATGCCCAGGCCTCGAAGAGCGCGGTCAAGCTCTGGACGCGGCTGACCCGCGACTACCTCAAGGGGCGGGCGCAGCTCCGCCGCGTGCTGCTGCTGATCGACGCGCGCCACGGGCTCAAAGCGAACGACCGCGAGGTGATGGAGGAACTGGACAGCGTCGCCGTCGTCTACCAGGTGGTGCTGACCAAGGCGGACAAGGTGAAGCCGGACGCGCTGGAGGCGCTGCTGGCGCGCACCCGCGCCGAGCTGGCCGGCCACGTCGCGGCCTTCCCCGAGGTGGCGGTGACCTCGGCCGTGAAGGACCGGGGCATCGCCGAGCTGCGCGCCGCCCTGGCCGAGCTGGCCCTCGCCGCGCCCTGAGCCTCGGGCGCCGGGCGTCGGCCGGCACCTTGCCGGCGCCCGCGGGAAAGAAAGCGGCTGCTTTTCATTGCCTTAGGCGGCGGTGGCCGGGCCGGTCGCCGGCGCGAAGCGATTCCCTCGCGCGGCGTTCTGCTCTATGGTCCGGCGCGACGCCGGCCGCCGGGACGGGGGCGCCGCCGTCTCCAAGTCACAACGCCCGAAGTCCGCCCGCCAGCGGCAGCAGTGGATTGCCATGACCCAGCCGACCAAGAACATCGCCGAGACCAAGCACTGGCTGCGCACCGCGCGCACCCTGACCGAGGCGCTGCCCTTCATGCGGCGCTATGCCGGCAAGACCTTCGTCATCAAGTACGGCGGTCACGCCATGGGCGATGCCGAGCTGGCGCATGTCTTCGCCCGCGACGTGGTGCTGATGAAGCAGGTCGGGATCAACCCGGTGGTGGTCCACGGCGGCGGCCCGCAGATCGGCCGGATGCTGGAGCGCCTGAAGGTCGAGACCGAGTTCGTCGAGGGCCTGCGCGTCACCTCGGCCGAGACGGTCGACGTGGTGGAGATGGTGCTCTCCGGCTCGATCAACAAATCCATCGTCTCGGCGATCAACCAGGCCGGCGGCACGGCGATCGGGCTTAGCGGCAAGGACGGCAGCCTGATCCAGGCGCGCAAGCTGCGCCGCACCCGGCGCGACCCCGAGAGCAACATCGAGAAGATCCTCGACCTTGGCTATGTCGGCGAGCCGGTGCGGGTGAACCCGCAGGTGCTGGCGGCGCTGGAGCAGTCCGGCATGATCCCGGTGATCGCCCCCATCGGCGTCGGCGCCGAGGGCGAGACCTACAACATCAACGCCGACACCGTGGCCGGCGCCGTCGCCGCCGCGGTCGGCGCGGCGCGGCTGCTGCTGCTGACCGACGTGGTGGGCGTGCTCGACAAGCAGGGCGAGCTGATCCCCGAGCTGAGCCTGGCCGACGTCGAGCGGCTGCAGGGCGACGGCACCATCTCCGGCGGCATGATCCCCAAGCTGCAGACCTGCGTCGAGGCGGTGCGCGGCGGCGTCGACGCCTCGGTGATTCTGGACGGGCGCGTGCCGCACGGGCTGTTGCTGGAGACCTTCACGACCAAGGGCGTCGGCACGCTGGTCCGGCCCTGACCGCCAAGCGGCGCAGCCGCAGGACCGACCGCGCGGCGCAGCCGCAGGACCGGCCGCGGGAAAATTGTCGAGCGTCGGCAACCTTATAACCTGGACGGGCAGGGCGGGGGCGCCCACCTGCGCGCCATGACGCACACGCACGATTCCGGCCAGGCCCCAAGCCAGGACCCGGCGCGCGGTCACGAGCAGGGGACCGGCGGCGGCCATTCGCACGGCCATTCCCACGGCCACACGCACGGCCATCACCACCACGGCAACGAGCGCCAGGTCGGCCTGGCGGCGCTGGTGATCGGCAGCTTCATGCTGGTCGAGGTGATCGGCGGCCTGATCTCCGGCTCGCTGGCGCTGCTGGCCGACGCCGGCCACATGCTGACCGACTTCGGCGGCCTGGCCGTCGCCTGGGCCGCCTTCCGTCTGGCCCGGCGCCCGGCCGACCGGGCGCGCACCTACGGCTTCGACCGCGTGCCGGTGCTCTCGGCCTTCGTCAACGGTATCATCCTGATCGGGCTGTGCGTGTGGATCGTGGTCGAGGCGGCCCAGCGCCTGGCCGAGCCCAGTCCCGTGCTGGCCGGCCCCATGATGGCGATCGCGGTGATCGGCCTGCTGGTCAACGTCGTGGCCTTCTGGCTGCTGCACCGCGCCGACCGCGACAATCTCAACGTGCGCGGCGCCCTCATCCACGTGGTCGGCGACCTGCTCGGCTCGGTGGCGGCCATCGCCGCCGCCGGCGTCATCCTCTGGACCGGCTGGACGCCGATCGACCCGCTGCTCTCGGTCCTGGTCGCCGGGCTGGTGCTGCGCAGCGCCATCATGCTGCTGCGCGACTCCGGCCACATCCTGCTGGAGGGGGCGCCCAAGGAGCTGCGTCACGAGGCCATCGCCGCCGACCTGGAGGCCGAGATCCCGGAGCTGCGGGAGGTCCACCACCTGCACGCCTGGTCGCTGTCGGAGGAGCGGCCACTGGTCACGCTGCACGCCAGCATCGCGCCGGGCAGCGACCCGCAGCAGGTCATCCAGGCGATCAAGGCGCGCCTGGCCGAGCGTTTCGACGTCGATCACTCCACCGTGGAGATCGAGCTCGACGCCTGCGCCGACGCCGCGCTGCCGCGGGCGGCCCAGTAGCCGCGGCGCCGGGCGGGCTTGGCGCGACCTGTCACCGTCTGGAGGCGCCTCGACGCGTCCGCCGGTCACAGCCGGCTCTACACCTCCCGGGCGAGCTCGCTGACCAGGTCGCCGAACTCGCGCAGGAAGACCGAGCCCTTGACCGTGCGCTGCACCAGAACCGAGCGCTTGTCGGCCTCGTCGGTCTTGCGCTTGGCGAAGTCCAGGGCGCCCAGGCGGTCGAGCGCGCGGCTGACGGCCGGCTTGGAGATCCGCAGCGTCTCGGCCAGGCCGCGCACCGTGTGCGGCGGCGGCGCCATGTAGACCTCCAACAGGATCGCGAGCTGGCGCTGGGTCAGGTCGGGCCAGTCGCGCGCCAGCACCGCCGCGCCGGACGCGCGGTAGAGGGCGAGCGCCTGCTGCGGCGTCATCTGCATGGCCCGAAGTCCGCCGCGCCGCCGCTCACCGCGTGGTGACCACCGTGCACTTCGCCAGGCTCGCCACCTTGTGGGAGACGCTGCCCAGCAGCACCCCCTCGACGTCGCCCATGCCGCGCCGGCCGAGCACGATGGCATCGACCTTCTTGCGCTCGGCGAACTCCAGGATGGTGCGCGCCGGGTTGCCGGTCTTGACTTCCGAGCGGACCCCGCGCAGCCCCTTCTCCGCGGCGACGTCCTTGGCCTTGTCCATGATCGCCTCGGTATACTCGTCGAGCACGTACTGCGGCTCGCCCGAGAGGTGCTCCAGCTCGATGAAGCGGCGCACCTGCTCGCTCGGCCGCAGCTCCTTGGCCACGGTGAGCAGCGTCAGCTTGCCGCCGAACCTCTCCGCCAGCGCGCAGGCGTGCTCGGCCGCGTGCAAGGCATGCTCCGAGCCGTCGACGCAGCACAGGATGTTCTGAAACATGGGGTCCCCCACCCGCTTCGTTCTCCCTGCGTAACGAAGGCTACCACAGCGCGGCCGAGAGGGATACGCGGCGCGGCGCCCGGGCTCCCGGGTGCCGGCCCGATTTCTGGCGTGGGTTCCGGCCGGTTTTTTGCGCCCTCAGCGCCAGCCGCCGCGCGCCCCGGTCTCACGCAGCAGGGCGAAGAGCGCGCGCAGCCCCTGGGCCTCGCCGCCCTCCGGCCGGCCGGGGCGCGCCGAGGGGGTCCAGGCCATGAGGTCGACATGGATCCAGGGCACCGAGTCGGGCACGAAGCGCTCGAGGAACAGCGCGGCGGTGATGGCGCCGCCGAAGCCGCTGCTGGGGATGTTGCAGAGGTCGGCCACCTTGCTGTCGAGCAACCGCCTGTAGGGCTGGTGCAGCGGCAGGCGCCAGAGCGGGTCGTCCTGGCTGTCGGCCGCCGCCAGGGCCGCGCGCGCCAGGGGCTCGTGGTTGCAGAACAGCGCCGGCACCTCGGTGCCCAGCGCCACCCGCGCCGCGCCGGTCAGCGTCGCCATGTCGATCAGCAGGTCGGGCGCGTCGCGCCCGGCCTCCGCCAGGGCGTCGCAGAGGATCAAGCGCCCCTCGGCGTCGGTGTCGCCGACCTCCACCGTCAGGCCCTGGCGGGTCCGCAGCACGTCGAGCGGCCGGAAGGCCTCGCCGGACACGGCGTTCTCGACCGCCGGCACCAGCACGCGCAGGCGCAGGGGCAGGCCGGCGTCCATGATCAGGTAGGCCAGCCCCAGCACATGCGCGGCGCCGCCCATGTCCTTCTTCATCAGCTTCATGTTGCCGGCGCTCTTGAGGTCGAGCCCGCCGGTGTCGAAGCAGACGCCCTTGCCGACCAGGGTCACCTGCGGCCCGGTTTCGCTGCCGCTCCAGCTCAGGTCGAGCAGGCGCGGCGCCCGCGCCGCGCCGGCGGCCCGTCCCACCGCGTGGATCGCCGGGTAGTCGGCGGCCAGCAGGTCGTCGCCGACGGTGACGGCCAGGCGGCCGCCGTAGCGCTCGGCCAGGTCGCGCGCGCTGCCTTCCAGGTCGGCCGGTCCCATGTCCTCGGCCGGCGTATTGATCAGGTCGCGCACCAGGCCGACGCCGGCGGCCAGCCGCGCCACCTCGTCGCGGTCGACCGCCTCGGGCCAGACCAGGCGCGCCAGCGGCGCGGCGTCGTCGCTCTTGTAGCGGCGGAAGCGATAGCCGCCGATCGCCCAGCCCAGCGCCGCCGCCTCCGCCAGCTCGGGCGGCAGGTCGGCGCTCAGACGGTAGTCGCCGGCCGGCAGCTCCTGAGGCAGGGCGGCGAAGCTCCAGAGGTCGGCCGGCGCCTCGACGCCCAGCAGCACCGCCTCCAGGCGGCCGTCCCCCTGCGCGCCGGGCAGCAGGGCGCGCTTGCCCGCCTCGGCGGTGAAGTCCAGGGCCCGCACCCAGGCCGCCTGGGCCGGCGTGGCGCCGGCCAGCCAGGCGTCGAACTGCGCCCTGGTCATCGGGCGCAGCTCGACCGGTGTCGCCGAGCTGTCGATCAGGTGATCCGTCGCGGCGGGGGCGGCGGTGACGACGTTAGGATCGGTCATGACTCCCCAAGATTTCCTGCGGTTGTCTGTGAACGCGCGGCGCGCCAGAAATGAGGGCCGGAAACGGCGCCGCCCGGCGGGCGGCGCCTGCGGCGGCGGGAAGGGGCCAAGAATGTCAGACGTGCAGACGGAAATCACCACTGCAAAGGCGCAGGCGGAGGCCGCCGGGCCGATGACGCTGGTGATCGGCAACAAGAACTATTCCACCTGGTCGATGCGCGCGGCGCTGGCCCTGGCGCTGACCCCGGCCGAGGCCAGCGAAATCCTCATCCCCCTCGACCAGCCCGGGACCCGCGACGAGATCCTGGCCCACTCGCCCAGCGGGCTGGTGCCGGTGCTGATGCACGGTGGCGTGCAGATCTGGGACTCCCTGGCGATCGTCGAGTACCTGCACGAGCTCTTCCCCCAGGCCGGGCTGTGGCCGGCCGAGCGCAAGGCCCGCGCCGTCGCCCGCGCGGTCAGCGCCGAGATGCACAGCGGCTTCGCCGCCCTGCGGCGGGAGATGTCGATGGATATTCGCAAGTCGGCGCCGACGACGCCGAGCGCCGCCTGTCAGGCCGACATCGACCGCGTCGCCCGGATCTGGCGCGACTGCCGCGGCGGCTTCGGGGCGGAGGGGCCCTTCCTGTTCGGCCGCCCCTCGGCGGCGGACTGCATGTACGCCCCGGTGGCCGCGCGCTTTCGCACCTACGGCGTGGCGCTGGACGAGACCTGCCGGGCCTACGTGGAGACCCTGTTCGCCTGGCCGCCGATGCGGGCCTGGGTGGCGGCCGCCGAGGCCGAGCCCTGGGAGCTGCCCGACCACCAGTAGAGCCGGTGTCGCGTGATCGTATGGCCCCGCGGGCGCGGGACCATACGATCCCGACCTGCTCTCGTGTCCCGACTGCGAAAAGCACGGCATCGCATTTCGGCGCCGACGGGACAGGAGGCCTTTAATTTTCCCGTGAGTCAGGGGCCGAAGCGGCACCGTGGCCAGTGCCGAACTGCGGAACCATCACACGAGGCGCGGCGGCGCCGGCTCACTCGCCGGGCGTGCCGGCGTCGGCCGGCGTGGCCGGGGCCGTCCCCTCGACGGGCGCCCCCTCGACGGGCGCCCCTTCGACCGACGCCCCCTCGGCCCCTGCTGCGGCGCCTTGCGTCTCCTCGCCGATGTAGGTGATGCCGCGCGAGGCGTAGTAGGCCAGCGCGCCCGGATGCAGCGGCACGCCCAGGCCGTTGAGGGCGGTGTCGAGCTGGATCAGCCGGCCCTTCGGATGCCCGGTGTCGAGCAGTTGGCGCGAGGCCGGGTGCCACAGCGCGGCGGTGATGCCCTCGATCAGCGCGTCCGGCAGATCGGCCGAGACCAGCCACTGCGCGCCGACGCTCAGCGTGCGGGTGGCGGCGACGCCGCGGTAGGTCCCGGCGGGGATGGTGGTGTGGTTGAAGAAGGGCCAGCTCTGCTCGATCGTCTCGGCCTGCGCGCCGACGATCGGGACCAGTTGGATCGCGGTGCTCTCGGCCAGCCCGGCGATCGCCGCCGTCGGCGTGCCGGCGACCAGGAACAGGCCGTCCAGCTCGCCCTGGCGCATCTGCTCGACGGCGGCGCCGGAGGAGAGGAAGCGGGCCTCCAGGTCCTCGACCGCCAGGCCGTAGGCCTGCAGCACCAGGCGCGTGTCGACCAGCGTGCCGGAGCCCTCGCGGTCGACCGAGATCCGCTTGCCGGCAAGGTCGGCGACCGAGCGGATGCCGGCATCGGCGCGCACCACGAGCTGGATCGCCTCGGGGTAGAGGTTGGCCAGGGCGCGCAGCTTGGTCAGCGGCGTGCGGCCGGCGAAGACGCCCTCGCCGTGATAGGCCCAGAAGGCCACGTCGGCCTGGCAGAGGGCGGACTCCAGGGTGCCGTTCTCGATCGCCTCGACGTTGGCGACCGAGCCCTCGGTCGACTGGGCGACCGCGATCAATCCGGGCACGCCGCAGCTCCCGCCGCGCGCGCAGTCGCGGCTGCCCGGCGGGTTGGAGATGGCGCTGGCCAGCAGGCTGCCGATCGGAAAGTAGGTGCCGCCGGTGGAGCCGGTGCCGATTCGGAAGAAGCTCAGGTCCGCGGCGGCCGCCCGGGCTGAACCGGCCCGGCCGGGCGCGGCCGGCGCGGCGCTCAGCAGTCCGGCAGCGGCGAGGCGCGTGATCAGATCGCGGCGGGTCAGCGGCATCGAAGCGGGGGCCTTTCGCTCTCTCGGGGACCGGTCCGCCGAGTATGGCCCGGCGCGGCGCGGAAGGGAACGGCCGCGCCCTTGCACCGGCATGACCGGCCGGCGGACAATGCCGCGGCCGGCCGACGCGCCGGCCCTCTCACCGTGGTACGCGGAGCCGCGCCGCCATGAACCTCGCCCAGCTTCTCGTCCGTGCCGCCCGCAGCCGGGGCGAGCGGGCCGCCGTCGCCCGCGGCGCCGGCATCGTCATGACCTATCGCACCCTGGCGCGTCGCGCCGCCTGCCTGGCGGCCGCCCTGCGCGGCCGTTTCGGACTGCAGCCGGGCGAGCGGGTGGCCTTGGCGATGAAGAACGCGCCGGCCTATCTGGAGCTGCTCTACGGCTGCTGGTGGGCCGGGCTGGTGCCGGTGCCGATCAACGCCAAGCTGCATCCCAGGGAGGTCGCCTACATGCTGGGCAACGCCGGTGCGCGGCTCTGCTTCGCGAGCCCGGAGCTGGCGGCCGGCATCGCCGGGGAAAGCGCCGGCCTGGACTCGCTGGTCGAGGTGATCGACGTCGAGCGGCCGCTCTACGCGGGCCTGTTCCAGGGCGACCCGGTCGAGCCGGCGGTGTGCGCCATGGACGATCTGGCCTGGCTGTTCTTCACCAGCGGCACCACCGGCCGACCCAAGGGGGCGATGATCACCCACGGCAATCTCTGGACCATGACCGCCTGCTACTTCCCCGACGTGGACGCGGTGGCGCCGGAGGACGCCACGGTCTACGCCGCGCCGATGAGCCATGGCGCCGGGCTTTACTCCCTGCCCTACATGGCCCAGGCGGCGCTGCACGTGATCCCCGAGTCCGGCGGCTTCGAGCCGGAGGAGTTCCTGCGGCTGTTGGAGGTGCACCGCGGCCTCGGCGCCTTCTTCGCGCCGACCATGGTCAAGCGCCTGGTCGAGCACCCGGCGGCCGGCGACGCCCGGGTCGAGCACCTCAACACCCTGGTCTACGGCGGCGGGCCGATGTACCGCGCCGACCTGACGCGCGCCCTGGAGGTCTTCGGCAACCGCTTCGTGCAGATCTACGGCCAGGGCGAGAGCCCCATGTGCATCACCGCGCTCGGCCGCGACCTGCACGCCGAGCGCGACCACCCCGACTACGCGCAGCGCCTGGCCTCGGTCGGTCGCGCGCAGATGCTGGTCGAGCTGCGCGTCGCCGACGCCGAGGACCGCAGCCTGCCGCCGGGCGAGGTCGGCGAGGTGCTGGTGCGCGGGCCCTCGGTGGTGCCGGGCTACTGGCGCAACCCCGAGGCGAGCGCGGCGGCCCTGCGCGGCGGCTGGCTGCACACCGGCGACCTCGGAACGCTGGACGGTGACGGCTTCCTGACCCTGAAGGACCGCTCCAAGGACGTGATCATCTCCGGCGGCAGCAACATCTATCCGCGCGAGGTGGAGGAGGTGCTGCTGCAGCATCCCGACGTCGCCGAGGTGACCGTGATCGGCCGGCCGCATCCGGACTGGGGCGAGGAGGTGGTGGCCGTGGTGGTCCCGCGCGGCCCCGAGGCGCCGGGGGCGGGCGCGCTCGACCGGCTCTGCCTGCAGCGGATCGCCCGCTTCAAGCGGCCCAAGCGCTACCACTTCGTCGCGGCCCTGCCGAAGAACGCCTACGGCAAGGTGCTGAAGACCGAGCTGCGCCGCCTGCTGGACCGCGAAGAGGCGTAGGGAGGGGCGGCCCGGCGGAGCCGTCTTGCGGGGCAGCCGGCGACAGCCGGCGCTCGCCTTACAGTTCGCCCGGCGTCGGCCGCCGCGCCTCGAAGCTGAGGATGTCGTCGTCCTGGCGCGGGGCGTGCCCGTGCCGGTAGTTGCCGGACGCCACCACGTCGACGAAACCGGCCGCCCGCAACGCCAGCGAGACCTCGTTGACGCCCCACCAACGCAGTTTGAACAGCTCGAGCTCGCTTGCCATCAGGTTGCCGTCGCGCCAGTGGTCGTAGCGCAGATGGGACAGGGTGGTCTGCGCGACGTAGTCGGTTTCGACCCGATGCTCGGTCAGCGTCAGCAGGTCGCCCTCGTCCGTCGTCCAGCTTCGGATCGAACCGGACGGCCCGAGAAAAGCGCCGATGGGGTCGAGGTCGAGGAGCAGCTTTCCGTTCGGCGCCAGGTGCGCGTAGAACCGCGTCAGCACCGCGGCGGCCGCGCCTGCCTCGGTGACCAACTGAAGCGACCCGGCCGGAACGATGATGGCGGCGAAGCGCGTGTCGTAGGAGAAATCCTCGAAGCGCTGCTGGGTCAGCGCCGGGCGCAGGTTTCGTCTGCGGCAGGCCTCCCGGCAATAGCCCAGCATCTCGGCCGAGGCATCGAAGCCTTCGATCGGAAAGCCGGCCTCGAGCAGTGGCACGAAAAGGCGGCCGTTGCCGACGGCGGGCTCCAGAATGGGGCCGTCGTCGCAGTGCTCTAGGCGCTGCCGGTAGTAGGCCTGATCCCCGAAGGAGTGCCCGACCGGCTTGTCCAGGTCGTAGACCCAGGAGGCCAGTCTGCCGTAGCGATTCTGCATGTCTTTCCTGAAGTTGGGAGGGGCGAGCGTCGTACGCGGGGACGCCCGGGGGGCGGCCGGGCTGGGGGGCCGGGCTGGGGGACCGGGGGCGGGGACGGAGCGCGGGGACTGGAGCGCGGGGACTGGGGTCCGGGGACTGGGGACCGGGGCGCGGGGACCTCAGCCGTGCCTGTCCTCCGGCGGTTCCGCCTCGACCTGCGTGTCGGGCGGCCCGGCCGGGCGCCGGCGCCGGCCGAAGCGCTCGGACAGGCCCTCGATGCGCCGCAGGTAGGCGTCGAGCTGGGCCATGGTCTTCGACTTGTCCAGGCTCTCGTCGCGCAGCCAGACCCGCAGGGTGGCGAGGTAGATGCCGACCAGCCCCTGGACGCGCAGCAGGCCGCGCCAGCCGTCGGTCGGGATCTGCGCCGCCTCCAGCATCCAGGTCATGGAGCGGCCGAGCTGGGGCAGGCCGCCCAGGGCGGCGACCGGGTCGGCCCAGACGTCGGCCAGGATGTTGCCGATGGCCTCGCGATGGGGCTCCAGCGCATCGAAGCGCCGCATCATCACGTCGAACAGACGGTCGCGCGCCGGGCTATCCTCGAGCCCCTCCAGGTCCTCGGAGAGCACCTCCGCGTCGAGGCGGCGCGAGAAGGCGGCCAGGATCTCGGCCTTGGTGGCGAAGACGGGGTAGAGCTCGGAGAGCTTGAGCTCCGCCGCCGCGGCGATCTCGCCGAGGGAGACGTCGCGCCAGCCGCGCGCGGCCGCCAATGCCAGCGCGGCGTCGATCGCGGCGCCGGCGATGTCGCGCGGCGGCGCGGCGCCGGCGCTCTTGGCCCCCGCCTTGGCCGCGCCGGACGTGGGCGCGGTCTCGGCCCCGGTTCGGGCGTCGGACTTGGCCCCGGTCTCGGCCCCGGTCTCGGCCCCGGTCTCGGCCCCGGTCTCGGCCCCGGACTTGGCCCCGGTCTCGGCTCCGCTCTTGCTGCCGCCGGGCGCGCTGGCGGGGGCGCGCTTGCTCTTGCCGCCGGTCTTTGTCTTCGCGGTTCGGGCGCCGCTTTTCGCGGGCTTGGCATCGGCCATGGGGCTGCCTCGTGCGGATGGCGTCTGACTGACTGAAAACGTAGGGCGCGGCCGTCGCTTCTCCCACCCCCCGGGGCTGCAAGCGGGGGCGTCGCGTGACCCGCCGCCCGGGCGCGGCGGCCGGGCGCGGCCCGGTCTAACCCCCCTCTAGCCCTTGCGGACCGGGCCGACGCGGCCTTCGGTCAGGCGCACCAGGGAGTCGGGCGTGACGGCGAAGACGGCGTTGGGCGTGCCGGCCGCCGCCCAGATCTCGCTCAGCGCCATCAGGTCCTCGTCGAGCGCCACGAGGGGCGGTGTGGCGTGGCCGACCGGCGGCACCCCGCCGATGGCGTAGCCGGTGGTCTCGCGCACGAAGGCCGCGTCGGCCTTGCCGATGGGCTCGCCGACCAGGGCCGCCACCTTCTTCTCGTCGACGCGGTTGGCGCCGCTGGCCACCACCAGCACCGGCCGCCCGCTCTGCTTGCCGCGGAAGATCAGCGACTTGGCGATCTGCGCGACGCTGCAGCCGATGGCCGCCGCCGCCTCCTCGGCGGTGCGCGTCGAGGCGGGGAACTCGCGCACCTCCAGGGCGACGCCCTTGGCCGCCAGCGCGGCCTGGACGCGCGCCGCCGCCGCCTTCAGGCCCACGGCCGCGCCCTCACGAGGCCAGCTCGCGGCTGCGCCGGGCGGCGGCCGCGATGGCTTTGGTCATGAGCGGCTGCAGGCCGTCGTCGTCCATCAGCACCTTGAGCGCCTCCAGGGTCGTACCGCCGGGACTGGTGACGTTCTCGCGCAGCCTGGCCGGGGAGTCCTCGGCGCGGTGCACCAGCTCGCCGGCGCCGGCCACGGTGACCCGCGCCAGACGCTCGGCCAGCGCGGGCGGCAGGCCCGCCTCGGCGCCGGCCTTGGCCAGGGTCTCGATCAGCAGGAAGACGTAGGCCGGGCCGCCGCCGGACAGGGCAGTGACCGCGTCCATCTCGGCCTCCGTGTCGATCCAGGCCGTCTCGCCCACCGCCGCCATCAGCTCGGCGCAGAGGGCGCGCTGGGCGTCGCCCACCTCCGGCGTGGCGTAGAGCACCGACATGCCGCGCCCCACCGCGGCCGGGGTGTTGGGCATGGCGCGCACCAGCGCCACCGGGCCGCCGTCCGGCGCCAGCAGGCCGGTCAGGCTGTCCACCGTCTTGCCG
>CAJNJA010011627.1:2296-13550 GCA_905231915.1 Symbiodinium necroappetens | reverse complement strand
TGAAGATAGAAAACCGTGGTTACATAGACCCTAAAGGTATCGGGCACATATATATATATATATGTATATATGTATATACTTATTTGTTTATTCGTGTTTCTTGAAGGGGGTGGGTGGGTTCGGCTTTTTGCGTAGTTTGTTGCTTGGGGTTAGAGTTCAAGGGTTAGAGCTGATGGATGAAGACTTCAGGATTCCGGGCTTTGGTTCCACAGCTTTTGATGCTTTTGGGATTCATCCTGTTGAGCATAGGGTTTAGGGCTGAGGGTTTAGGGTTTAGGGCTTAGGGCTTAGGGTTTAGGGTTTGAAATTAAGTCCTGAGCCCTACACTCATGCATGAACGCCCTATACCACAGATGTAAGTTCTGTTTGGTGATGGGGCTTGGCTGCGTCCCTCATGAGGCTCGAGCCACAAGCGTTAGCAACAAGACCTCGATGGTGAATTCTTGCACATTCGCTGCATGGAATACCTCTCTACACCACAACCCCCCTTGAAGCACTACTCATGTCTTCGGATTTGATCCTGAACTCTAAACCCTAAACCGTCAGGGTTTCCCTTGAGCCGTACGCCTTCAACCCTGAGCGAGGGTCTCCACCGACGACCCTGCAGCTCAATTGGTCGACTCTGGCATTATCTTCGCCCTGACATCCCAAGTCCGTAAACTTAGTATATGCAGATTGTTCATAGTGAATCCCCCTGAAATCCTTAGGTTAAAGTAACCCCCCCCCCCCTCCCCCCACGCCTCGAAGATGTCCCTATACCTACGACACCTCCGCGTTTCCCGAACCTCGCTGGCATGGCTACTCCGTGGCAGAGCAGCCACGCCGAGAGTCGACTGGAGGCTGACACTTCTTGAAAGGCTTCTAGGGTTTAGGGGTTTAGGGTTTAGGGTTCAGGGTTTAGGGGTTTAGGGTTTAGGGTTTAGGGTTTTGGTTTCAGAGGGTTGACAAGGCAATTCTTGCAGAGTAGGTAGGACATGTATGTAGATATGTACATATGTGTGCATGTGTATTTGTTGCATGTACCCACAATATGTGTACACATGTATGCTGTTGTGCACGGGTATTCGTCGATGGTGAGATGGAAGAACAGTAGGTAGCTAGATAGATAGATGTAGATACATAGATAGATAGGTAGATAGACAGACAGATAGATAGATAGGTAGATAGACAGGTAGACAAGACAAGATAAGATGGGATGAAGTGAGATGATACAAGATAAGATACGACTGGATTCGGTTAGATTTGGCTTGGTTCGGCTAAAGAAGATGAAACGAGATTAGGTTGCACAGGTATGCATATAGCAGGATGCACGAGCAGATGGACAGATAGCATAGAAGTGGAAGCTCCAACCACTTGCTTAAACCCCAAAGCCCGAAAACCCAAAGCCCTAGGCTACACGGTTTAGGGCTTTGGGTTCAAAATTTAGGGTTTAGGGTTTATAGGACTTGGACCTACCCTAAACCCTAAAGCCCAAAAAGTAAGTGGAGGCTTGCGCGGATGCTGCGGCCAAGGGCGAGCTCTTGGAACCTCGGAGCGGAATGGTTTAGGGTTTAGGGTTTAGGGTAACTTTCAGCAAATGAGGGTCCCGGTTCCTTATGCTAAGATCCAAGATCTTAGTCCTCTGTGCTTTTTTCCAGGATTTCCGTCGAGGTTTCGGGGTTTAGGGTTTGGGTTTCTCCAAGATCTCGCTCTAACCCTACTACAACTATAATCAGGACAAACAGGAAACTATTTTGGCCCCATGCATTACACAACTCCAAAAGTTGAACTTCACAACCCTAAACCCTCCAATCCTACAGCCCTCCAGGTCATATTGGATTTCGACCGGACCTTGACGAGCGCCCGGGCGTTGACAGCGAAGGAACCCCTAAACCCTAAAGAAAGACCCTAAACCGAAAAAATCCTAAACCCTAAGAAAAGACCCTAAACCGAAAAAACCCTTAAATCAGGTTCCTACTTCATAGAGCAGCTCAGGTAACTTCATGCCGGATGGGCGCCGGGTCACCTCAGCCCATGGAGTCCTCGAGGAGAATCATCCCTCGACATATATATATATACATATATATATACATATATATATACATATATATATACATATATATATATACATACATATATATACATATATAATGTGTGGGTACATAATTTTTAGACATCTCTCTCTCGATGTATATAGATACATTGTGTATGTGTATATATATATATGTATGTATATGTATGTATGTAGACACAACTACTTAGATGTTCATTTTCTTCTGGTGGTACTGTGGTGGGGTGTGGTGTGTTAGGTCGGTTGAGGTTTCTCAGCAGCGTTTCCGTGGGCTGGACAGAGCCTCTGCCAGGATCTGATTGTGGAGTTTTTCTCTCAAAAGAGACCCTTTCCTTCTGAAGGTGTCGGGAATTTTGGGAAGAGTTCAGGATTGTCAGCTTCCGGGCAGGGTTCAGGGTTTCGGGCTTGGGGTCTAGTGCTTAGGGTTTAGGGCTTAGGGTTTAGAGCTTAGGGTTTAGGGCATTGACAGGCCAGCTCTTTCCTGATAGAGGAACCCATTCAAAGAATCTTTGCAAGAAGCCCTACAGGAACACATTCAAGGAGCCTTTACAAACGTACGCCTAGAGTACGTAGTCAGACCCGAAGCCCTAAACTCTGAACCCAAAGCCCTATCTAACTCTAAAGATACCCTTAAAGGGGGACCCTTAACGGTACCCTTCAAAGGTACCCCTAGAAGAAGTCTTAAGGGAAAATCGAGCAATCCCTAAACCCGAAACCCAGTGTATGCCTCGTTTGGCGGGTTTTTGACCTTCGTCGCGGCGGAGTTAAGAGACCATTGCACTTAAACAAAAACCCTAAACCCCAAACCCTGAACCCAAAACCCCCAACCCCCTAAACCCTAAACCCCAAACCCTAAACCCTAAACCCCAAGCCCTAAACCCTGAACCCCAAGCCCTAAACCCCAACCCCCCTAAACCCTAAACCCCAAGCCCTAAGCCCTAAACCCTAAACCCTAAACCCCAAACCCTGAACACTAAACCCCCTAAACCCTAAACCCTAAAACCCTAAACCCCCTAAACCCTAAACCCCAAGCCCCAAACCAACCCAAACCCTAAACCCTAAACCAACCCTGAACCCTAAACCCTAAAGCCCTAAGAGGATGCCAGTGTGCTGTCGGAAGCCTTCAAGTCCAAGGCCCAAGAGCTCTGCCGCCCCTGGGGCCGTAAATCGAGGTTTTTGAGGGTTAGGGGTTTAGGGTTTTGGGGTTTAGGGTTTTAGGGTTTAGGCTTTAGGGGGTTCTAGGGTTTTGGGGTTTAGGGTTTTAGGGGGTTTAGGCTTTAGGGTTTTAGGGTTTAGGGTTAAGGGTTTAGGCTTTAGGGTTTTAGGGTTTAGGGTTAAGGGTTAGGGGGTTTGGGGTTTAGGGTTTAGGTTAGGGTTTAGGGTTTAGGATCAGGGCTCGAAGGGCAGGGTTTAGGGTTTTGGGTTCAGGGCCTGGGGTTTCGGGGTAAAGGGATTTTTGCAGGTTTTAAGGAGTCTGTGTTCAACTATACAGGGGTCCATAGGGGCTCTCTGGCAGGGCTTTTAAGGGTTAAGGGTTTCTGGTTTCAGGGGTTTCGGCGTGTAGGGGTTTGGCTGGTTTTGAAGTTTCTAGGTAGAACTCGGGAGACCCCTTAAACGGGGACACTTCTTATAACCCCTCCATACTTCTGGCTCTGTTGAGAGGCTCAATATCCCGAAGGGGTCCCCCGAATGCCAACTCCCAGAAGTTGAAAACCCTAAACCCCTAAACCCCTAAACTCCTAATCCCTAAACCCCTAAACCCCTAACCCCTTAACCCTAAACCCTAACTCCTCCCAGAAGTTTAAAGCTTAGGCTGAGCACCTCAACCCTTCATCTCGGGAGCCTTCAGCTCCGGGGGGAGGTTTCCCCCCAAAGACTGGAACACTAGATAGGGTTTAGGGTTGAGGGTTTAGGGTTTAGGGTTTAGGGACCCCTGAAGCCTAAAACCTAAACCCTGAACCCTGGACCCTAAACCCCAAACCCAGAGCGTCAAACCTCCTTGGGCTCCTTCGTACCCTGATGTGAGGAGGAACACCTTTCCCCCAAATAGTCTTCCAAAAGCCCAATTCCCCCACTTCCTAATGAGAACCAGGGAGACAGTGTTTGGGTTTGGAGGGCTTCGTTGCGGAGTTTCAGGGCTTTGAGGGTTTAGGGTTTGGGGGTTCAGGGGGGAGGGGTGTTGTACTTGTCTCGACGCTACAGCGCTCAAGCTTCCAGTGCTCAAACTGCCCCCTCTCTGTCCTTGCATCCGTTGCCACCATGACCCTGCGCTACACCCAGGGCGAGTATTTGTGCACGGAGTGCGGCGGCGATCGCCTCGAGTATGACCAGGCCCCAAGGGGTGGGCTCCTTCAGGGTTCTTCAGTTCCTTCGGGGTTCCTCCTTCTGGTTCTGGTTTTCCCGGCTTGGGATCGGGAGAGGGCTTCCTTCTACGGGGAGGGGGGGGGCTTCCGCAGCAGGACAGCAAATTTTGTTGCTTCGCTTGTGGCACCGTGCACGACGGCTGGGACCCTCTCGGGCTCAGCAGCATCGATGAGGTCCGGTTTTTAGTTCGGGGATTTAGGTTCTGGTTTTTAGTTCGGGGGTGCCGTTGTTTTTTTCTTCTTTCGAGTTCCTTCTCTTCCGTTTCTAGAGACTGACTTCTTTCAGCGATTTTTTGGTGGTTTTGGAACTCCTGCCCCTGCTGCTGCTCCTGCTGCTGCCAGTGCTGCTGCCCGTGCTGCCCTGCCCTGACCAGTTCCAAAACCACCATTTTGAGCTTCCCGCGCCTTTAAGAAGCGATTTTTTGGTGGTTTTGGAACTCCTGCCCCTGCTGCTGCCACTGCTGCCCGTGCTGCTGGTCTGCTGTCCCTGCCCTGCCCCTGCCCTGACCAGTTCCAAAAAACCACCATTTTGAGCTTCCCGCACCTTTAAAAAGCGATTTTTTGGTGGTTTTGNNTTTGGAACTCCTGCCCCTGCTGCCAGCAACGTTGGCCCTCAACCCTGAACCCAAGCTCCAAAACCCTGACCAGCTTAAAACGGAACCCTGCGCTCTCTGCATCCTTTCAAGCTAGCAGTTCCACATAGTGAATGGTGAGACCGTCATGGTCCGCACAAAGAAGCGGCCATCGGCCGCGAGCAGTGCAGTAGCTTCAGCTCCTGCAACTCCACCGGTTCTGTCCGAAAGTGAAAGCGGGTCCCTTTCCACAGCGACATCGCAGAATGAAGCGGCAGCTGGTGCATTGCCCAGTTGCCCCACACCTAGCGGTGCGGATGGTTCAGCATGTGACTTTTGCGGCGTTCTGTTTCCGCCGGGCGACAGTTCGCAGCTCGAGGACAAGTGCGAATTTTGCGGGAGATGTGTGCAACCCATGCGGTATTACCGCGATGGGCAAGCATGGAGAGCACTTCGCGAGCCGATGCTTGCAGTCGCTTTGCGATAAGTACAGTTTTAAGAGAGATGTTGTTTCTTGCTTTGGAAAACCCTAAATAAATCCCCAAACCTAAACCCTTAGGTTTAGGGTTTAGGGTTTAAGGTTTAGGGTTTAGAGTATCAAAACCTCTGTAGGTGCAGCCTCGCCCTGATGCCGATCACGTCGGGGAGCATGAGGCCGAGGAGGACGTCGAAACTGTGGACACATGGCGTTGGGCATCCGAAGCTCGCCAAGCCTTGAAGCAGATTGCCGAAGGTCAGCAGAGGCACAAAGCTCTCCGCGCCGCAGAGCTGTTCCTGAAAGGCAATGGGGGCACTACTGTGGGTGGCAACCAGGTGTGCTACTTGCAGGTGGAGGGGAATTTCAGCACCATTAAAAACAAGCTGAGATCTACCTGATTAGCAGGCTGGACGACGGGCGTGGGTTGCCTTGAATCTGCTTCGCTTATGGGGTTTAGGGTTTTACCTTAGGGTTTAAACTAAACTTTAACCCCGTTCTAGAGATCCGTCCGACATCCCTTGCAAATGTCTTACAGAACCCCAGGACTCCTTCAAGGAACCGTTGACCGGCCATCATCGAACAGTGACCCCGAAACCCTAAAGCCTTAAGGCCCCGCCTATATAGTCTCCATTGTAGTTCCTTTTTGGGGTTGCCTTATAGAATCCCAATTATAAAAGTGGTTACACCAAAAGAAGGAACTACAATGGAGACTATAGGTATACCGTAGAGCTTTACAACCTTTGAACCCTAAATGTACTTGAAAGCTAGTGTCATCTCCTGCGGATCTCTTGCCGCCGTACACGCACACGCACACGCACACACACACACACACACACACGCATACACATATACGTATGTTTGCGGACATGAGTGCAGGTAGGATGCAGGATGAAAGGCACCGGCCTACAAAAAAGATGTCAGGAACCCCGTAACAAGAAAGACCGAAAGTGACGGGCTACGGGGCAGCCCCAGTAGCAAGCAGCTTGTACGTAGATGTGTCACATGTGAAATGCGTGTCGTCACGGGTTGTCTCAAAGCCCAGCACATCTCGGTTTAGGGTTTAGGGTTTAGTGGAGGACTTGGTGCTATCACTGTCGACCATGCGAAGGAAACTCACACTTGCCGATCCTGGATTAGTGCGAGTTTCGAGATCAGAGGTTTCGCGGTACAACCGTTCGCGGTGACATCTCAAACCAATGGAATCAATGGGCACCTCCGGCAGAGCCTCTGGCAATCAACCCTACAGCCCAAACCTTTGTACTGAAAAAGCCCCTAATTAAATCCTAAACCCCAATGCCTTAAAACCCTGAATTAGAATACTTTTGCACGGTGAAACACCGAATGGCTCAAGTGAAAGAAAAGGCTTTACGGCTGACAGAGGAGTGTTTGTTTCAGAGTTGGGTTTTTCGGGGATGGGCCCGCTAGTCGAGGGTTTCAACATTTATTTGTTGCGAAGATAAGAAGCTGTAGAAGACAGTGCGTGCATGGATGGCAAAGCAGCGAACCTTGTGTGGCAGAGTTGCGGCAGATGTCCTGCCTTTCACCTGCGAAGAGTGTGGCGTGGGTCGGAAAACCCAGCAAGCACTGTCTTCTCATATCCGGACCCAACACCCTGCTCGATGGCAGGCGATGAAGAAAGCTGGTGCTCATGAGCGCCCCGGTTCTGCGATTAGGGCTTTGCTTTTGGAGGAAGAAGCTGTGCAGCCAGAAGGTTGGGATGAGCCGTTCGATGCTGACGACAGTGCCCCGTCAGATTGCCAAGTCGTTGCCGCGCAGGGCCAGAAGCTGACGAAGGATGGGCGGCCAAAGTTGACAAGAGGCAGACTGTCACTGCAGCCGTCATTTTGAAGGCCATTGAAGCCCATCTCGCCACGACGGAGATGCCTAGTGGCCGTTGGATCAGGGGCTGGTTTCTGGCACGTGGTTGGAAACCACGCAAAGCCACGAAAAAACAGGGCACAACGCCGGCGGCAGACTCTGCCGCCATGCAGCGATTCCTGGACAAGCTCAGGTGTATGTTGCAGCAGCGACCCGACGTGACGGACGAGGTGGCAGCGTCGGCAGGTGTCGCGTACGATTCTGGGTGGGGACACTATATTCCTCCAAGACGCTTCAACAGAGATCAGATGGGGCTGCAATTCGACTTTTCCGGCGAATCCAAGACGTGGGTCTCGCCTGAGGAGCGTGGTGGATGTGTGGCGGTAACGACTGGCCCGCCCAAATGGAGCAAGCGCTACTGCACCTGGGCCGCTCGTCCTGTTATGAAAGGGCGAAGGGGGAATTGAAACAGGGACCTCGGGGTTCGGACTTGGGGCGATTGGGGCGCCAAGGCCAGTTCCAAAACCACTATTTTGAGCTTCCCAGGCCCTGAAAACACGAATTGGTGGTTTTGGAACTTTTGTCCTTCAGAGCAATCAAGGACATGGCGTACAGTGCCGGCTTGACGGGCCCGCAACCACCCGCGGTTTTGTATTTCCCCGGGAAGGGGCGTGTTTCGCAGCTGGAGAAACTCTCCTATCATCCAGACACGAAGGTGGTTTGGACCCCAACGGAGAAGCCAACAAGGCTTGGTGCGAGATCTGGAACAGTTGGAAAGCGGAAAATCTGGAAGGGCCTGTCCTGCTGACGCTTGACAACGTGTCGTGCCAGAAGAAGCGGTCGTTCCAGCGCTGTCTGTTGAAGAACGGTACAGTCACACCGCATGGAGAGCCCAATGCCACGCATGTCTGGCATATGATAGACAGACATGTTGAGAGAATGCGAGAATGCACAAGAAGATGCTGACGGACCTTCAACTGGAGTATTTGTCCGACAGGGACCACTTCAGAGGTTTCTCCAAATTGAGTGCCGTGGACAGGAGAATTCTGCTAAGTCATTGGGTTGGCGAAGTCCGGCAGATGTACATCGAGCAGAAAGTGCAGCAACACTTGGCATGCGCCTCCGCATCTGGTCTACGCATCCGACTCGGTGGAATCGATGATGAGAAGGTGACAGTCGAAGCAAACCCGCTCTTCCGCGTCCAGGACTATGTGCACTGGAATGGGCTTGAGGAGGCCATCGAGAAGGAATGGGTGGAAGATGAGGAAGAGGTGGCTGAAGTGAGCCCGTCGCCAGTGTCTTGGGCTTCGTCCACTTCCGAGGCGGAGGCAAGCTCGGTTGCAGCTTCATCCGAAAGTGAAGTCGAAGCCGTGGTGGATGCTGAGGACCTGGCAGACAACGCGGGGAATTACGTCACGGTTCCTGATCTCAAAGCGATGCTGCAAAAAGCGCACAGTGCAGGCAAGATAAACGCAGGCATGCGGATGCTTGTGAGTTTCTCGAAGAACAAGACTCCGATCAGTCACCCACAGAGGCTGGCTGGCAAGCTTGTGCTTTATGCGTCTTTGAAGAAGGCAGCTGACAGTTTAGTGAGTTTAGTGCTTGAGTTACCTGCACTGTGCGATTCTTAAGCATCTTGCGGGGAGAGTTTTGGGTTGCAAAAGCAACGTCCGTTTCCTCCGCAAACTGTGAACAAAACCTTCAGGGCTGGCGTTACATGCCTGTAGCTTTCGTGGACAAGGATGAAATCACCAAAAAACAGGTTCAAACTCTTAGGTTACATTACCCAAGAAAGCCTTCCAGTTCACTTGTCTGCAGGTGGCGCACAACGACTTCGTGGCCTTCGACTTCATCGCGGTTTTGCAATTCTTAGGGTTGGTGGCTTTCAGGGTCTCAAATAATTTATTTTTGGGGCACTCAGAGTCTCAAATATTTTATTGCTGCGGCAACCAGAGTCTCATTTCTTGTTTATTAAGATTTCTTAATACAAAGCTCGACCGTAGTTCTTCTAGTCCCTGGGGTTCGTAGATACTTCAGGCCAGGCACACTCATCTCGTGGACCTGAGCAGACGCCGTTGGCGCCGGACCGTCCGTTGCCACGCCGAAGGTCGGGGGAAATAGATCCTAGTTCTGGTTGCTAGACGGTTTCTTTAGGCTTCGGTGGGTCCCGGGGTCGTAGGTTCTTTCTGTGTGGGTCCCAAGCAAAAAAAATTGGAGAGTCTTACTCTTTCGGGATGTCTTTCTGAGTTCCCTGCAGGGCTGACACGGACCCACAAGGTCCGCCCTTTTGGGTTCCACGCGATGGTGGCTTACTTGCACGAATCCAAGAAAGGCTGTGAGTCCTCTTTGAAAGGACCAGCCTGGGTGGACGGTAAGTTGCGCAAAAATGGCGAGGTTGGCTGGAGAGGGAGGACCAAAGAGTCCTCAGGGAGGCCCACCGGCCCTATGGGGAGAAGGCGCCGCCCCGCCGGAAGCGGAGGAAGACTCCAGCATTAGCATTACTTAGCTTTAGGTTTTGAATAGGAACTACGGGGTTCACAACTTTAGGGTGCACTCCGTCTGCTTCTAATTCGAACGGGTGCCTTTTCTGAAACCTGTCTCTGCGACGGTTTCCGCTGCACGCTGTAACATCATCTCGAATAAGAGCTTCAATTCGCCGTTTGCGGCTCCAACACATTGGCGCTGGGAGGGCGGCTGGGAGGGAAGGGCTGTTCCAGGGCTTCGGGGTGGACGGGGCGTTAGGGTTCTTAGTCTTGCGGTTCCTTTCCGGGTTTTCTTGGTTTTGGACTGTTGCTTCTTCTGTGCGGTTTCCTTTTGGACAAGATTGTTTTTTTGTCTAGCTCCTTGCGAAAGCTGAGGAAAGTATTACCCGATCGAGATCGACGCCGTCTTGCGCTGCCCTCAATCCTTCGGTTTGAGGACTCATGATAAGGGTTTAGGGTTTAGGGTTTAGGGATGTCAGTCTTTATGCTGGAGTCCCAAAATATGGGTAGTTCTCTAAATTAGGGTCCCCAATATATTACGGCACCCTTTTATAAAAAAGGGCCCTTAAAGGGGACCCCAATTTAGAGAAGTACCCATATAGGGGTTTAGGGCTTGAGGTTTATGAAGCTCCCAGGCTCAAGACCTTTAAGGCCCCCAAGACGCGGAGCCAGTAGGAAATCTCATGCCTTCAACCTCCCTATGCTCTAAGGCTAAATCCCTAAGCTTCTAAATTGAAAATGCCCTGAGGCCGAGCTTCGAAACTTAAACCCCAAACCTCCAAATGCCTCTAAACCAGAAACCCTAAACCCTAAACCCTAACCCCCAAACCTCTAGATGCCTCTAAACCAGAAACCCTAAACCCTAAACCCCAAACCTCTAGATGCCTCTAAACCAGAAACCCTAAACCCTAAACCCCAAACCTCGAGATGCCTCTAAACCAGAAACCCTAAACCCTAAACCCTAAACCCCAAACCTCTAGATGCCTCTAAACCAGAAACCCTAAGCCCCAAACCTCTAGATGCCTCTAAACCAGAAACCCTAAACCCTAAACCCCAAACCTCTAGATGCCTCTAAACCAGAAACCCTAAACCCTAAACCCCAAACGTCTAGATGCCTCCAACCCAGAAACCCCGACTCCGCGAAACCCTGAACTCGCGTTTCGCTAAGGTCCATCGAGGAGAAGGAAGCTCGGTTCAATCCGAGGGTACGTTTAGCATTGCTGATCGAGAGGTTGAGGGTTTAGGGTTGACGGTTGGGGGTTTAGGGTTTAGGGTTTAGGGTTTAGGGTTTAGGAAACCCTAAACCCTAAACCCTGAAAGTTTGGGGTTTAGGGTTTGGAGGGTTTAATGTAGGGGCATTAATAATTAGAATACGGTTTTGGGGGGTTCCTTATTATCATTAAAGTATGATATAGCCCCACCCTATTCCAATTATTTAGGCCCCTATATTCGGGTTTGACGGTTTGGGGTTTAGGGTTTGGTGGTTTACA
>CAJNJA010011626.1:0-13552 GCA_905231915.1 Symbiodinium necroappetens | reverse complement strand
GGGAGGGAGGGAGGGAAGGAAGGGAGAGAGGGAGGACACCTTCGGGCGCCTTTGGTTGTCTGGGCACTACATGCAGCTCCGAAAGGCTGACTGAGGTTCTGTCCAGTCGCATCCGATGTTGAAGGCAAGTTGAAGGCATGATGTTCTAAGGACACGATGCGCTGGGAGGTTGTCTGCGACCTCCATTCTTTAGCCTGAACTTCGACGCAGTTGAGGCTTCTGTCGGAGCCTCCTACAAGAAGAGTGCGTGCAACACAAACGCACTCTTGACATCGCTCGCCGACTGGGTCAAGACATGCCCGACGGCCTGCTTGCAAGGATGTATCGCCTCGCAGCACAGAGCCGTGTACGAAAACATCTTCGCCCCCACCTTGGCTTCAGCTTAAAGACGGGCAGCGTCTTGCTCCGAGACAAAAAGTCGTCCCAATTTGCCTCCTAGTCGACACATTCTCATCAGTGCAAGGGGCACCTGGACTCCAAATTCAGGCAGGCCGCCTTCGGGGGCAATAAAGCCAAATCCTCTGTCACTCCATTTGGTGACAAAGCCTGAGTTACAGCAAAAGAAGCACAAAGCCTGCTCGAAGGCTTCAGGTCCTCTGTGGCACGTCATTCCGGCATAATCCGACCATGTCATACGGAATCCTCGCAGGATGCAGTCCACCGACTCCTGCTGCTAAGAGTCCATTCGGCATTGCGCGGGCGAGGTACCACTTCTTGGGCCAGCCAACCAACCCCCGATTTTCAAAGTGGGCTGATGGGTTGTATGCTTGCTGAGGGCTTGGAAGGAGAACCCGAAATCATGCAGGCTTGATCACCACAGTCTGGAAGCTGTCAAGGTGAGCATCAGTATGTGGGCTGCCTTGCTACAAGGATGTCGATTCCGTCGTTCCTGAATGTGTTGAGCTACGGAACCTGCTTGGCACATGTTTTGCGAGCTCTGCCAAGTCATGTGAGCCGAACGACCCTGCGTGAGCAGTCGATTCTTGGGCCGTTAGGACAAGCTGCCCTGTCTGTAACTCTAAGACCAGGTAAATTGTACAGACAGGCCGTGACCAAGAATGCCAAGAGCTTGCAAGGCATGAAGGCTTTAAGCCAGCTACGCCTGGTTGAAGCCCTCTTCATCCTGCAGCTCGGAAGAAATGAAGTTCCGTCGGGATTTCGCGCTGGGTTTTATGCTCTGGGCGAGCCGCTGATGCAAGGAAGTGTTACCTGTTGACTCTTGGAAATGTGACACACGAGCTCAGTTCGGCAGCTACTCGAAACGAGATAGCAGGAGGTGGTTCGTGCTTCGCCGATCTGCCATTTATCTCCGGTAGCTGATTCCCATCCTCACCTCATGCGACCCGAGCAGCGGATACATCTTTCACCTCCGCCTCACTCCACAAGCAAGCAAGCGATCGCCCAACTCGGTCCTCCACTGCTTTGATGCCGGCCTTAGCGGAAGCTTGGACAGCTGGTTGCAACAGCGTGCAGCAGCGGATCTCCCAGTTCACCTTCTGCTTTGCTCAAAGGTCGGCCAGCCGCGTTGACTCTAAGAAGCCACCGTCTGTCACGTTTGGGCGTGTGTGAGGTTTGAGTCTGGCTCTGCGCCCACAATGCTGGTGATACAGGCTGCGTCTACGTCCTACGCATACGCGGCTGCGCATGACTGAGAAACTGCATCAATACAAAATTACGGGGTGCAAACTGTGTCTATCCCTCTGTTCATTTTCCGTGCGTCCGTCTGTCCATCCATCCGTGTGTCGGTCTGTCTGTGTGTCCTTGTTTCTGCGCGTCGGCGAGCTGTGGGGATGGGGGCCTATGTGGGTTGGTGCATGTCTGTGCTGCAGTCAAGGTCGAAAAATGTGCACGGGGATTCCCGTACGTGCAACAAAGACCAGTTGTTTGCAAGCAGTACACGCCCAGATACAGAGTGAGACCGACACGGGACACTCAGGACAAACAAAAACACAACTACGGCGGATGCTGGAGTAATCGCGTCCAACTGTGGTTCCAAATCGTGCGTGGCTTTGGCCGGAACTGGACTCTTGCCAGCACCATGAGCTTCTGCCCGAGGATGAGTCACATCAAGGGCGTGCAGCTGTTCTGAAGTATTCCGCCTCTTGGACTCACTAGGTAGCTAGGTGTACATGCTGGCATACTGTCGCCATTGGCCATACTTCTGCAGCAGTGAGAAGCCAGCGCTTCGCGAAATTGGGAACTGACTGCAAGCATGTCAAGTCGTTTGGATACACGTTTCACATAGCCAATGAGCCGCGCAAGTGCAGCTGCCAACAAACAAATCACTACACAGTCAGGGGGTTGCTCAGTAGGGTCTCGTACGCGTTACGTCACCGAGATGGCTTGAGACAAAATGACCATTCTGATTAAGCCCACCGAACCCAAGCCCCCGCCCCCCACCAGAGCCTCCTAAACATTCTACTAGCAGTCAGCCGCAGTTAGCCTGTTTTGCTGCTAACGTGAGCAGGGAGTCTGGGGCAGCACAGGGGGATGACTAATGTTTGGGGGCGTGCCCCCACTACTGCATGCAGAACACACAGAACCTACACGACAAATGCAGAGCACATCAATGTAGGCATACATCCATGCATGCGTATGCGCGCATAACAGTGTTATGCTGCATTCCGTTGTCTGTACGTTATACCTTGCAGTACATTACATCACATTGCTACACATTGCGCTGCATTACATCAAATGGCATAACAGCACCTTGCAGCACATTAACGTGCACCAATTACATGACACGGCCCTTGCTTTGCATTGCATTGCATTGCATTTTTTCCCGTGACACTGAATCACACTACACTACGTTGCATTACACTACACTGCACTACATTACGGTACGTTGCAGTACACATACAAACATGTCGACAGTTGTTGCTTGTGTGTAGTGTGAGCATGGGTATGGACCTGGATGGGTGGGTTGCGTGTGGGCGCGGGTTTCGGTGTTTGGGTGGGTTTGTGGGTTCGTGGGTGGGTCAGCGGGTGGGTGAGCCGGTGTTCCTCGTAGATGCACATATGTTCATAGGCACAGGCAGATGTTCATCCAAGTGTGCATCAACGCATTAATTAGTTCACTTCCCCCTTCATGCTTCTTCACTGCAATTTCATGCAGAATGCATAGAACGTGTTTAACACGCAGCACTGAAGATGTTCATGCATGGCTGCGGTGCTTCGGGCAAACCGGCCCCCATCTGAGTCTGAGGTCCAGGCCATGCTGCAAACAGCCGAGCTGGAGTCTTTGCGGTCAACTGGGCAGGAATAAAAACAAGAGCTGAAAGCGCTGAGCAAGCCTCGACAGAAAGTCTATGCACAATAAGTGCTCCTGGCAACCTGTCCAAGTTTCGGATCCCACGCGAAACGCGCAGAAAGCATTCGGGCTTGAAAAGTCTGTCGTCTTCTTTGCAGAAACCCCGATTCTCGCAGCCTCTCGACTGCAGAACATCAGAACACTCAGGTCGGCATGCTCTGACTCCCCTCCCCTCCCCCTCTTTGATGCTCAGGCTCCGACGCTCCCAGGCCCCTCTCACTCACCCGAGGGGCCCCGCTGGACAACAGGAGTGGAGCCAAAGCGAAAAAATGGCTGCGAGCATCAGCTTTCCGGACCTTCGATGACCTACGTTTCCCAGACCCCGGACTACCAATGAAAGAGTTCCTAAGGCATCGAGCTCGTGCAAGCTTTGAGCTGCATTTTTGCTCCATATGAACTTTTGTTTCCCGGGCCGGGTAGATTATGAACCAGGGTAATCATCGAGGGGCGAATGATTGTCATCATGTTGACGAAAGAATGGCCTGGGTACACCTTTTCTCGACCAGGCAGCAAAGCGACGTCACAGCATAAGTGTGCTGCCCGGGACGTGCAACGCACCGCCTTCCAACGATCTCACAACCCACAGGATGCACAGCTTGGCAATGGAAGGCTGCAGATACACCCGAGCCTTGTGGTTCTTGGGCAAGATCCCCCCTAAACCCTAAACCCTAAACCTGGCACGAGATTCGGATTTTTGGGGCAAGATCCTCGGGACCGGAGCTGGGGTCACTGGAGACGGCGAGTTGCAACTTGCTTGCTCACACCCCAGCCTCACACTTCACAACCAACGATCTGCAGATTGAATTCGTCATGATGCGTGGGACTGGACATGTGAAATGCTTGTGGGCTCCATGTCCCTCATCTTCTTTGTCGGTTATGTGGTGTGAACAACCGGGTATGGCAGGAAACAGAGGAAACCGAATGTTGTCGACGCTTTGGCTGACAGTTCTCGAACTTGCATGCGGCCCTCACGGCTCAAGCGGAGTCGGAAAGCCGGGGCCCTTCGTGTTACCTGCCGTAGGGTCAAGGCCAGACGAGCTGTAAAGTTTGGCACCGATCCCTACATCTCCTACCCTAAACCCTATAAACCCTAAACCCATGACTCCTACATCTCCTACATGCCCCCTGCTGCTGGTCTCGAGCACCACGTGTAGAAGGCCTCTGGCTCTGGTCCACGGCTGCATGGTCAGGAGGCCTGGCTGTAATCAGCACAGGGGGCCGTGGCAGAAACAGTCCTATATAGTAGCTGATCATGCTACCTATCAGGCCTAACATCGAAAGGTACCATCTTGATCGCTTCTTACACTACTGCCATGCAGAAGGATGCCGGAATGAAAGAGTCAACAAGTGCAATGATCTGCCGCGCTGAGTGGAGCCCTGACGTCACCAGTCGTCTACATGGCTCGTGCAGTTGGACTGCAACCATGGGCGGTACTTACCAATGCCAGGGCATAACGAAGACATGAACGATGAACAACAACCTAAACTCAACGTGCTTGTTGCCGTAGCTGCCAGTCCGCCCCTCTTTTCACATCAGAGCTGCATCTACGTACGAAGCCCGCTGCATCATCTCTTGCAGCACTAGAAGATACTCTGGGCTGAGGAAAGCGGCCGTGAGCTGCTGGGCTTGTGTTTTGGGGCTGTCGTAGGAACTGCTTCGGGCCACCTGCCTCATAAAGCCCATCTACTGATCTACTGCGAATACCGCATACGTTCGGCGGGCGTCTACGCCTACGCCGTTCCACCCATGCACGTGCATACACGTCTTTGGCTCGTGGGCGGGCTATCTGCAGCGCTGTACGGCTGTCAAAAGTGTCCATCTCCACCGACAGATTACAGCCAGCAGGATTCCGGACATTTAAGCTGTAGGACCAAACGCTCAGGGGTTCCAGAGTTCAAACTGCCGTCCATAAGAGCATCGTATCCTATAGTAGCTAGCACGATGAATATCCTGAGCAGCCCGAACATGCCAGCCTGCTGTACGAAGCTGACACAGCGGACACGTCATGGAAAATACTTCTCCTGGCCCTAGCTATGGAAAACCGTGTGATGGGCAAGCAGCCTTTGCGACTTGTTTGTGATGTATATATTCTGTGTGAGGCATGCGTGCTTCGGGCGTCTACGAGTGCGTGAATGGGTGGGGCTTTGAGCAGTGTAGCAGGCCGACCGGGTCCTTGAGGTTTGGGACCTGCGAAACAGCAGGTACTTCTAGGACTTCTTCTTCATGCCGGTGCGCTTCATGAACTCGAGGAAGAGCGGGTATGGACTTCCTCGCTGGGAGGAGCAAGCTTCCCGTTGCTGAAGACACATGAGAGCAGTCGAAGTCTAGCAGTCTAGCAGTCTAGCAGAGCACTGCACCGAGAGGAACGACGAAACGCCTGAAGACCCTCTCGTCAAGAAAGTCTCTACGAAACTGCGCTGCAAGCCGAAACCGGCTCATGTGGCTAAACCCGACACCATGCATGAAGGAACTCAGAGCCCCGGTCTTCTCATGATCGTGCGAACCGGCTAGTCACGTCATGATCCGCGCACGGAAAGCTTCGTGCTTGCAAGCTCGCGGCAGGACTCACTAGTTGTGGCCCTGAAGAAGCAAACATGCTTAAACCGTACAGCCGTACATCCAGTCTCACTGGTTGCTGTCAAGGCTCTTGAACGGAGCAGGGCCAGCACAAACTCGATTTGGACGTAGTAGCACCGCATCAGGAAGACATCGTCGATCTGCTTGTCGAAGCGGTCCTCCAACTTTTTGCAGGACAAGTGGTATGGCTACTTCTTGTTGCCTTTTCTCTGCGACCTTTGGGATGCTGTGCTTCTCAAGGTACATGTCCCCAGCAGCCTGCAAGATGCCCCTATTTTCTTAGCACTACAGACGACGACACTTACCAACAAATCTTACTGCAGCTATGCAAGAGGAAATGTAAAGCCACGAATGCCTGTAGTTCTGACCAGCGTCCTATCCTACCTTGCTGCTTTCTTCGTCCAGCTTCGGCTTGCAAATCTGGAATCACTAAACCTGCTCCAGAGCTTGCCAAGAGAAGCACTAGCCAACCCCAATGGAGACACCGAAAATCATATAGCTGGGCCGAAACACATAGGTTCTTTACCTGTTTCACCCACGATGTCTCGGAGAAATGTCCTTGATGCCTTTCCATTGTTCTCTCGTTGCCAACCTGTGGAGGCTTGGAGGAGCAGCAATGAAAGAAAAGACGCAGTTCGTTCTGCCCATGAGCACGAACGCATCCCTGTTTTTTTGCAAACCGTGCAAACCCGTCCATGCATGCGCAGCTGCATGATTGTGCCCCCAGGCAGGCACACATGAAAGTGATGCCAGCGCTACTAGGAAACAGCGGCCATCTCAAACTGACCGCCTGTAGTACTTAACTGCGTTAGGACGTGTTGTTTTGCTGCAGGTAAAGAGGCTAGTGTGAACAAGACTACCGAACACAACACCCGGAGACACAGCAGCATTTTTCGCCAACCGACGGTCTGACAAGGTGAGAACACCGATGGCCCAAACGTCTCGGCCAAGTTAAACCCAATAGAATCCCTGCCGTGTGCCTCGTGCACCACTGCACGTTCGCGCAGACACCCGGCAGGGAGTAGGCCTGTTCATCAGCAATCAATGGCAATTATGATCCCCGGAAGACTTTAGGAAAGGAGCCTATGTCTTCTCCTTCCCCTTCACTCCGCTCTCTCTCTCTCTCTCTCTCTCTCTCACGCTCGCTGCCCACTCGAGCTGGCTGCGCCTCCGACTGTGCTTGTTAATTGGACCTAGATTACTAATGAACAAAGCATTCACTAGCGCCGTGTTTTTTTCCATGCTTTGCGTGAAAGAACACGAAAGCAACAGTATGGGTAAGCAGCAATTACGAGTGCAGCAGTGGTCATACTGCTGTCGGCATTGTGGTGGCAGGATTCCAATGTCGCCCCTGGCCTCATTCCAACACTAATTCGCAGGTGCTTCAAACATAGTAGGATTGACTGGCAATCACAAACAAGCAGCTAAGTTCTATGCAGGATCCCGTCCGATCTGAAGATTGTCAGCTTCCTTTTGCTGCAAGTCGGTACACGGTATACCGGGCCACTGATATGCGAGGCCCGCTGCTGGAACACAACCCTTCCGAAACACTGGCGAAGCTTCGAGGCTATTTCATGCCCAAGCATCGAGCACCAATCAAGTTGTTGTTGCTTGCCTGAGAAAGCTTGTAGTCCATGTAGAGGAGGTCTGGATCCAAATTCACGCCTGTTACCTCCTTGTACTCGTTGGCGAAGCACTTCACCCTTGCGGGCAGGGGTGAAAACAACTTTTGAGCGCAAATGGTGTCTCTTTACCAAAGTTCAAATTCCGACAACTCATGAACCATGAAAGTTCCCAGGCACAGTTTTTGCTCGTGCTCGTCCATGAAGTCGGGTTCCGCACCGAGCCAGCTGCCGGCGAGGATGGTTGGAATCGGCATTCCCACCTCCCAGCTTTCAGGAACATTTTCCCGCATTAAGATGCATTTTTCATTAAGCTTTGCACAGGAAATTCTACAACATGGGGATCCAAACTCAAATAGCTCGCCTGAAGTACCTTCGACGAAAGCTTGATGTCTTTAGTATTTAGCCACCAAGATTTCATTCCGCATGCATCTTAATAGTACCAAGTCCCAACAAACAGACGTGCAAACTGAGATTGACAAGCATTGCGACACACAGCATGACTTGCAGCCCGCCATCGCGCCACCCCAATCCTTGGACACAGATGCATGGCGAGCAATGAAAACAAATAAAATGCCCTAAATGTATCGTCGAACGGTTGTTGCTTCCTGCGGCGTCTCGAGCAGCTGGTGTTCCCTTAAACTTTGCAGTTGACACCTCTCCCACCACAAGGACACTCGGCTTCCTACAGTAAGTTACGTACACCGCCGTATGCAAATGACATGCGAACGCTGAAGCGCTTCAGCGGATCCGGGCACCCGTGGTGCTTTCTTCATGCCATAAACGCCTTTGTTTTTCCCTGGTACACACACACACACATGGCACACACACTCACACACCACAGAGCCCCCCAATGTGAAGCAGCGTGGCAATTGCGACTGAGACTCTATGAGGCCACACTCCATGATGCCGTTGCCATCTCTCCAGAAAATGGCATTGTCGATCTGCGCATTGGGATGGGCCAAAGTGTAGTACTCCGGGATCATCTGCCTGAGCCACGCCAAAAAAAACACCTCCCTCTCTCTGCAAAGAACTGCGAAAGTCCCATCGCAGAAAAGAACTCATCAGCAGGTGCATTCACGCCTTGTGAAAGCTATGTTTTTGACACTCAGCCGTGGTCGAGTTCTCAATCCTGAACTTAGACCGGCGAAGACCCCAGCTGATACCCAGTAGCTGGGAAAGCGTCAGAAAGGTTCATGGTTTCGGACATAAAGAGTTGTCAGATTGGTTATAGGCAGCGCGTCTATATCTCTACCCAGAACCCCTAATAGCTAAAGCTAGCTCTCTGGTGAAATTTCACAGCAAGACAATCTGAACGTGATTATCCCAAGATCGGACATCCCAAGCTACATTCTCAAACTCCCGAGCCCGAGCCGGATCAACAGCAAGGATAGCGCCTAAACGCTTGCGGCATTTCCTTAGCAATCCCGGTTGCATGTAGAAGGCGATCTCCTGCGAGTATTTTGCTATCTCTTTCGCCTGGCCACAGCCGGATCGCTCGACCCAGATCAGGGTGGAGGATGAAGGCTTGGGTGCAGCAGTGCCTACCTGGGAAGTAGCACACGTCACTGGCGCAGCCGCTCTTGAGCTGGCCGACGCCTCATTGAGAGCCCGCTTCAACGTGGCTTCCTCTACCAGCTTCTTCGGGAAGCAGTGCGTCGCAACGTTCCTCCGGGCATGATGTCATGCAGATTCATGCAGGGTGCTGCAGGCAATGTAGAGCTTTTTGCCCTTGACTCTCGCACTATCTACCTGCCGAGCTGCTTCACTTCCCCCTGCTTGCTCCGCAACGGCAACAAGGAACACGAAGTTTCATGCTGCCCGCACTGCCAACTTTTCGCAACCTGGAGTCTTCACCATACATTATAGTTTCGTCGTGGTGACTGCTTTGTAACTGTTCTTTGTATGCCGTTCTCCTGCAATTATCATTGTTCAGTTCCACAGCCACCTGGTGCAACTGGCTTGCAACGTCACGCCAGGCAGCTGTCTCGTTCCACGCTGCACGCGTGACTGCATGACCGCAGGCTTGTGCAAGGGAAACGTTTGAAGGAAAAGAACGCAAAGTTCCACAGCCAAGCAGCCCTAAATATTTACTAAACTGCTGACCCCTTTTTGCAACAGGCTTTCCACTCCGCCCGGAGTTGGAGCAAGCAGCCCAAACTGCTGACCCCTACCTCAAGCCCTAAGCACAGGAGCTCTGCCTGATGAAGGACTCAGCCATGGCTAGGAAGGACTCGGCTGCCGCAGGCGCCAGTCCCAGACCTGGTCCCGACTGTGTTCAGGGACTCTTCATCGAGCTAGGACTCATTGTCTCCTCCCCGGCCGCACCTAACGATATGTCTTAAAGATCCCGCGCCAAAACGCCCGGAGGATTCAGGGCCCCAGATCTCAGCTCTAAACCGAAACCCTGTGAACCCTGAACGAGCACCCGAGATCTTGTGAATCAAGTCATCTTTACAAAGGCCTTGAGATTTCCCGGCCTCCGGATACTCTGCGGACTACAAGAGCTAAATAACTACATGGCGAGGTCGCGAAATGAGATGAAGGTAAGGTCTCATCTGAAGTGGCACGATGAGGCCGTAACCTGTGAAGCGTCCAGTCGAGAGACCTGGCGACCTCAAACTCGTACTTTTTGAACAGATCGAGCTCCACTGCTCTGACCCAGTTCCTCACAAATACCCCAGGTTCGCACGATCTCGCAACTCGGGCCAACAGGGTAGAACTGATCGACATGCAGCCCTGTTCTCGATGACGAGGTCGCCGAGCAGGCCCGGCGTGCTTGTCTGTGGAAAGCTGGACTTCTCAAGCTTCCCATGTAGCCTCAAATTCCACTTTATGTCCTCTTACGACAGGCGCTCTGGCAGGAAGCAGCCATGAACTTGGACCTGCTATCTAACGAGCCGGCCAGCCATCAAACTGGCCGCCAGGCCCTGCGTAAGCTGCTGAAGCTTCGTGCATCGCCGCACCGCGATGTCGCGGAAGTCTTCGTTAAAATCCGTTAGAATAGACCAGCGAATCGATTCGATTGCGTTCGACCCCGGCTCTCCGCCTCTTCAGCCTTGGCATACTCGACCATCAGCCCACGCCTCGCAGACCCGCTCACCAATAGGCCGATGTTTGCGGAGAAGAGACAGATCCTATAGGGCACGTAGTACTGGTCGGCATCTGGATTGCAAGGCTCGCGATCACGAAGATAGTTGCCATCCGGCCCCACAGAGAAGTAAAATGAAGTAAATCTCAGGAAGCCCCATGCAAGCCATAGTCGAGCAGGCAGTTGTGCTTATGAGCCATCCCAACACCATGTAAGACCTGCGGAGATCGGGCGACAGTCTGACACTATACCCGCCATGAGGACTGAGAAGGCATTAGGAAGCGAGGACATGTTCTGCACCTCGGATGATGTCGGAGACATTGAGATAGCCCGCAACCACTCCCACGAGGCATTAGCCCAAACACCAGCAATGAAGAATGATGCCTCAATTCCCACAAGGGAGTAACACTGTCGGCCTTCCGTGAACCTTTCTCCATGAAGTTCACGACGATTCTGGACGAGTCCTGACTTTTCACTGTCTTCACACGCTCTTCAAGGCGGGCGGTGTCCGTCGCCATGGCTGGCAACAAGGCAGGCATACTAATCTGGAACCCGAGCCGCTGCCATTTGCGGTGTTGAGGGGAGCCCAATACTACCATCACGATGCTCATGAGTTAGCCATTCAGCTGCTGTTGCCAGCAAACTGCCGCCGCAAGAGGCGTTCTACTTGCATGTTCATGCTTGCTGCAACGAAGAGCGGCAACGACATTACTGCTGCCAGAACTCTAGCCACAACGGGCGCCATCTTCGGGTCAGCCAAACCTGGGAAGGGGGGGCGGGGACCTCGCCTAGTGGCTCACTGAAGGAACTCTAGCTTGCACGATTCGGATAGCGGCGATAGCGAATCGAAAATGTCAGCGAGACCTGGATCTTTACACCGGGTTTAGGCTTACACCTCACGCAAGAAGTGCATGCAGGAAAGTTGCACAAAACTTCCAAAGCGCGTTCTGGCCCCTTTCTACGCCAAGACTCACTTGACATAGAAGGCATCCCTTGCTTTTTGATTCAGTGGCCGCACGTTGGCGAAAATCTCCTCAGCAACACAAGGCTTGCAAAAAGCTGGACCGCACGCTTACAGGATGAGCTGATCGACCTCCGAGCGAAGACTGAAGCGGTCTCAACACTTGGCTCTCTAAAATCAGCGAGTTGTTTTAGAGATGCCATACGACTCTGCTGCGAAAGGCCTTTGTCTGAGTTGACGCGCAACCCAAGAAGCCCCAACTATGGGCGAGTTAGTGTGCAAAATTTGGGAAGGAGACACCTCCCCTCAGACCACGGGAAATGAGAGCCACGTGGCATGCATAGTCTTCAGCGCCTCTGGCTGTGCGAAACACTCCGCAACTTGACTGGTAGTCTGGTTGGTGTGGTAGAACCTGGCAGTTGGGAGACGATTTCCGACTTTAACAAAGGAGTACTTCGGCTGTTCACTGTTTCAACTAGCTCGGGATCCTTCCACGTTTGGGCTGTCTGTGAGTGCATCTACTAGAGCCAGATACACTTACTGTCGTGGCCTAGTCCGCAGCCCACCAGCTTGTCTTGTTGGACCATTGAGGTAGGACCCTTAACGGGCCACGGGTCTCTCTTTTGCATATGCACCATCAACCCCTGTCTCTCTTACTTCGGACCACGAGATACAGCTAAATCACGTGATAGTCCGCGCTGGCTGTTGCTCAGCACCCACTTGGAGCGAAACCTGCTACTCTGCTAGGGGCGTCGACTTCATCAGAGCACGTCGTGATGGTGCACAGTCGCTGCGATCATCCCAGCCCCTACACTCCCTTAAAAATTACGTACCAGGACCAAACTCAAACAAAGGAGCCAGCCAAAGAATCGCGCCAAAGCCCGGCTGTGGGCATAGTACATCTCACATGCATCCTGCGGCTCGGATTTGGATTGCTCGTAACTAGCAGTGCCATGCAGTGAATGTCGAGCTGAGATGTTGTCTCATTAGCGGCTATGACCATCCGCTTTTGTCGTCACGCCAGTGCAGGTGTCAACTCTCTGTTGCGTTGCATGGTAGTCCTTCAGCATCCAGTCCCGGTACTTTCCTGCTGGGGGGAGAATTTCGTCCGGACCGTAGGACTTCTTCGAGTCACTGCCATACGGTATTCTCCTGCAGGCACTCTCTCTGTATTGTGAATTCGTTGGGGAGTGGACTTGCCGGCACTTTCTCATTCTGTCCGCGCTTGCATGGCGCATAAAGGCCATGAGCGCCAAATGTGGACAGCTGGACTAGCAAAACAGGTCTCCTGCACTAGTACCGATAAGTAGAGTTACAGTACATACAAACCGATGGAAGAGCTCGACTTTGCGCAACAACTCGCCAGGCTTGGTTGGCAATGTTGCTGTTGGCTCAAGAGGTGCGGTAGATTTACTGCTTACCTGGGCACTACTAATGGCTTTGCCCCTCGAGCTTCCAGATCATGCCAGGGCACTCCATGACCCAAATAAAGTTCCTTACTGCGAGCTCTTGCAAGTCCGCAACATGCATAAGCCTCACTTTAAAGAAAGCTTTGCGGCGAGGCATCGTTGTCCGGCGGTTCATGTCCGCGAAGAAGATACGAGGAGTCTTTACTGGCAGCTTGCCGGAAAGCATGTTGTAAAACATCGTCTCAGCCCAGTCGCCATTGATAGTAACCTGTGACAGGTTTACTCTGTGCAGAACTTCAACTTCTTCGGCAGCACCAGGCACGAAAACAGTTAAAGAGCCACTGACGAGCGGCAGTCCAAACCTGCTACCAGACAGAAACATTGCTGCTCGAACTGAGTGATAGCACCGAGATCTTGAACCGCTCGTTCTTGCCAGTGAACTCATGCGGCATCTTGACAAACATCTCCTGAGAATGGCTTGCGATGACTGGATGTAGTTAGCGCATTTAACCCAGGACTTTCTGAAAAGATTGCCATCATGACTTTATATTACTATACTGACTGCTGCTGCTGCTGCTGCT